>BJBW01004983.1:0-71538 GCA_004320125.1 Scolopax mira
GGACTGGACCCAGTACTGACCCCTGGAGAGCACCACTTTTTACAGACTTCCAGCTGGATTCTGTGCCCCTAATCACAACCCTCTATCTTTTAGCCAGTTTAGCCAGTTTTCAATCCACTTAACTGTCCATTCATCTAACCCACACTTCCTAAGCTTACCTATGAGAATGCTGTGGGAGACAGTGTCAAAAGCCTTGCTGAAGTCAAGGTAGACAACATCTACTGCCCTCTTCTCATCTATTCAACCAGTCACGACATCATAGAAAGCTATCAGTCTGACATGACACCCCCTTGGTAAATCCACATTGACTACTTCTGATAGCTTTCTTTTCCTCCATATGCTCTGAGCTGACACCCAGGATGAGGCATTCCATCACCTTTCCAGGGATGGAGGTGAGGCTAACCTGTCTGTAATTCCCTGGGTCTCCCTTCTTGCCCATTTTGAAGTCTGGGATGGCAGTCCTTGGGCACTGGAGGAAGGCCAATGTCATCTCATCGCATATCATCAATGCACTCAAGAAATCTTCTAGATTGCTTGAGCTCTTCTGTACTGTACTTTCACCAGGTATCAGGGTGATTCAGGTTGCCCCTGAGGGCCAGACCCTGTGAACATGAGGCAGCTTTAAGTTGTCTGAAGATCAGAATTCAGCCCAAGTCTAATAGGAACAAAGGCTACTCATATAAGTCTGCAAGTGAGAAGAGACATCTTTTGCTAGCAGCATGTCAAAATCATTGGTAATTAGGCTGGGATACAATACTTTAGGACTATTAAGAATGACTAAAAATAAGTCTGAGAAGGATTCAGACAAAGAAATTTTGATCCAGCAAATCTCAAAAAGTACGTTCAGCCATTTTTGTAAATAAAATGATCATCACTCCAATTAAATGGATTACTTTGGACTTTGAATTCAACAGGACATTCTCTGTGAATTTAAGCCATTGTGAATGGCTTAAAAAAGCAGTTACAAAGGCAAAACTTAAGATGAAAACTTAAGATTATCAACACCAAAGATGCAGATCTTCATCATAGCCATTCAAAAATCTACACAAAAATCTACATGTAAAATATAAAAGAAACACAATATTGGCAACAATCAGGATTATGCAAAAGCTCCTTATATCCTAAAGCTCCCTAACCTCCCTACACACAACACCTGACCATCACGTTACAAGAACAATAAAAAAAAAGCAACTCTACTCAGGAATAGGTTAGAATCAAAAAAAAAAATGTTTTGAAGTTGATAAACACTTTACAGAAACTCCGTTTTACTACAGCAGTGTGAGATAAATAAGTAAAACCAGGGTTACTGAGTGGAGGTTTTTGTGGGTTGTTTTTTTTTTTTTTTAAATTAAGCTTTCATTTCAACCTACAAAAAGCTCTTTGAACTCCTTCTGGATACTGTCCACTTTGCTCAAAACAGTGCTAAAATGAATGGGCTCTTCAGTGCCCATTATCCTTTGCTTATGGTTAAATTAACTTCTACAAAGAAAACTGAACACAAGGATGTTTTTATCCTTGATATAATTCCCCATGAATTCTAAGCTAAAAACTAAATAGTTATCTTTGTAGTGCTTACTTTTTTCTTTAAATCCTAGATTCAAAAAATTACCAAATTACCAAAATTACCAAATAATTGCTACTGATCTTGTCAATTTAATTAAACATGATTGCTTCACCATGGGAAAATTAGTTTTTCAAAAGTTAGGGGGTATATAATACTAAAATACTACAATATTTTTGTAATATTGACAAATAAAAAGATTAAAGAAAGGTACAGTAAACATACCTACACACTCCAAACATGTACTGTCATGATACCAACAGCTCTGTTAAACATTAACATTCGCCAATTTAGGTTTATAGAATTCACAGCAAATATCCATTCCTAATAATTTTCAATGTATACACCTTTTACATAGCTTCTAGCATTTATAGAGCTATATGCCATTTTTGGAAAGGGTGGACTCAATAAAGAAGCCAATTTATTATTTTTTTCCCCTCCAGATGATAGTTGATAATGATCACATCCACTCAATATTGTGCTTCAAATCATCTTACTCTGCTAAACAAAGATGTTCATCATATTGCTTTTTTGCTTACAATGATAAACTACTGAAGCAGTAAGTAACATTATTAGTTAAATCAGACTATTAAGGACTCAGTGAAGGCAATAATGTACTTAATTCTGCAGCTCCAGAAACCTTACAGCTAATTAAGTTAAAGGCTGAAATTCTTGGGGGAAAAAAAATTCCAGAAGTTTTAAAATGAGTTGCAATGATTTCACATGGATGCGAATTCTAAGAAAACTGTAAACAAAGAATTTTGCAGTTCTAAGATTAAAAAAAGAAATCAGTCCTCCTGATTCTGATTAATTCCTCTAGCTTTATAAAACTGCACAAAATGTCCTTCCTGAGAAACTTACTAAACTAGTTATACAGAGATATGAAAGCCAGATCTAAATTTTTTTAAAAGTAAAAGAAAACATGACACACCCTTCTTCATGCTTGTCCTTGAGACACTGGAATACAATTCCAAAGTGACTGGCTCTGCAGTTTTGTACATAAAATATAATGAGGTCAAAGAATCTTCACTGATCCTTACCCTGAATTCCTATATATTTAACCTGTCAATTCATATTAGAAAACTGGTAAATTTTTAATTTTTTTTTCATGATTCTGTTGAAATTATCCTCTACATATCAAAATGAATCTGAATTATTTACATTATTAAATTATTAAAATATTTTTATTGTAAGCACACAATTTTCAAATGGAGTTTATAAAAATACATAAACAAAAAAGCAATATAACCACAAGACTGAACTGCTGCTAGCAGCATGGAATGTCTTGGTGACTAATACAATAGCTTTCTATTCCATATTAATTTCGATGAGCTTTCTTGCCACTTTAAAGTTTCATGCAGTTAAGCTGGAAGTGAACAAGGCAAATATTATCTAATCTATGGGTACACAGATGCCTGTTGGCCAAAATCTGAATTCTTGTTTGCCTCCATTTTCAGAAGGAAGGAATTAATTTTATGACTCATTCAATTTCAAATGTTCTGTTTTCTTGGTACAATCTCATGTCTTTGATCCACCTATCTCTCAATCTTAATTTTTTCTGTTAGTACAATGGTAGAGCTAGGATCTTCCCAGCATGCTTCTGCAGGAGGGGAGAATAACAAACCAAGAACTGTAATCCAAAAGCAAAAAGTTTAACCCAAACAATTACATGTATTGATTCAGGTCATGGACTGAAAGACGTTAATGGCTGGGGAACAAGCAGAAGTAAACACCAGTAAAATACTTTTAGAAATGGAGCAAAGTGGATAGTTGTGATTTGCTATGAGGAAAAATAAGGCAATCATTGAAAAGACTGGGGAAATGAGGTATATTAGTGACAAGCTGCACCACATACTCTACAGAATGATTGTGGGGAAAGTTTCATGTGTCTGACTTTCCATGAATAAAAAAAAAAAGTATTTACACAATAACACATTTTAGATTGATTTTAACTATGGTGATCAGCAAATGCCAACATTAGGAAGATTTTTCAAAATGCACTGAGAGAATGCAACCTTCAAAATGTTTGAAAATTGTTGCATTCTTTGTGTCCTTTATCTGTTTTATGGAATATGTTTTCTGAACATAATTTGTAATTGAAAAGCACATATTTCACGAATCCATATTAACATAGCACAATTCTGATCTCCTAAAGCCTTGATATAAATAAAATAATACAAACAAAAAAGGATCTTTATACCATGTACAATGGTACAAAATTCTTGTTGATATAAAGTGATATTTTAAATTACACCATAAGCTTCAGATGCAATTCAAATTCTACAAAGCAATGCTGATTTTATGCACAGCCCTAAACCTTTTCAGTTCCTAATTAATTTATCAGTTCCTTTTTGACAGACTGGAATGTCTTCAAATGCTGCTCCATTTTTATTATTATACATTTTGTTGTGGTATGGTACTGTCTGTGTGCACACAGGAAGACAGACAATATGAACCCTGTATTAGATAAACTACTAGATTGTTAAGGTACGCTTGGGCTAAAAGCAAAAACAGTAGGTCAACTGAAATGATTATCCACTTTTATTCATTACTCATGAGGTCAAACTGAGAATACTGTGTCCGCTTTTAGACACCCAGTAACAAGGCACTAAAAAACTAGAATAGAACCAAAGAACCATGAAGATGGTTTGGGGGCTGGAGCACACAGCAGATGATAAGAGATGCAGGGAACTGGGTTTGTGTAACCAGGAAAAAGAAAAAGCCAAGGAGGAATCCAATCACAGTCTTACACACACAGACTCTTTCAAAAAGTGCTGAGTAAGAGCCAGAGAATCTCCATCCTTGGATATTTTCAAAACTCAACGGGGCAAGGCCTTGAGCAACTTGGCTTTGATGTTTATCCTGCTCTGAAGAGGAGGCTGGACCAGATGTCTTCTTGATGCCCTGTCCTCCTCCAATTTTCCTAAGGTTCAACTCCATTTAAAGAAATACTATACAAATCATAGATGCACGTTATTTTAGCTACAAAACAATATTACATTTAAAAAGCCATTCTTATCAGAAACTGAACTTTGTCAGTCCAATCTAGGTCTTGTGGAAAATGCAAGATGTACTTGGAATCTGTAACTGAAAGGTGACTTAGAGGAATTCTTCAAGTTACTAAATTTGAAGGACCAACATCCACAAAAATGTGCAATTGTCCCAGTTCCAGCTCAGGACTCAGTGTTGGGCAAAGGGCCAGAGTAGACCCCTCATTCTCACTGTTCTCTTCTTAGATTGTCTGGCCTTCCCTACATTTCACCATCTCTTTTCATTTAGCTACTTCTCAATCCAATTGCAAACTCTTTTTTACTTCCCAAACATACATGAGTCATCCCATCCCTTTTGCATTCCTCTGTGCTGCTACAGCCTTCATATTCTGATCTTTGCAAAATCCCTCCACACTTGAGTCAACTTAATTTGCTGACAGTACACTGAACACAAAGTGCCATATGCTAATGTAAGTTAATATAAGTAAGTGCTAAAAAAGGGTTTATAACTCTCCTCACATTTTGCAGGTAAACAGTAAGGAAGAAGGCTTTTTTAAACATTTCTAATAAAAACAGTGTAAGTAATTAAATAAATTAATCTTAAAATGGAGCTTAATACATCTAAACCCAAGCTTGTTAGTGATAGCAAAGCAGTGAACTCAGGGACTGGGACATTACTTTCAGTCTTTTGCCAAAGGCTAAGTGGTAAACATTCAATTATTATGTTTTGTTTAATATTTTATCAGCTAACTCCCAAGTGAACTCAGTGAAATGTTTTCTTTCATACAGATTTTTCCAAAAAATTCCCCATGCAATTGCAACCATATATTTAGGGCTTGCTGGTTGTTAGCCAGAAGACTGAAGCTGTAGCTAGAATTTTCTCTAAGCTTTCTGATAGTTGCAAAGTAGCTAGGGAAGGCTCCCTCATGATTAGACTACCAGATAAATATTTAAATTATTTAAAGCAGGAAAAATGCACTCTTTGTAGGCATATGCTCCAATGAAAACTCTGTGGTGAAGATGCCCTGCTTTCCCAGTTCTAGGAATAAAGAAAGGCCTGGTTAAACATTATGAAATAGATGGAGGCATATTCTACAATCAGCAGGAAAATACATTAGGAAGTCTCACGAAAGCAAACACTCCAGACCACTTGGAGCCTGGTTGCACTGAAAAAATCTTGTCCCTTTTAAATAATTATGATCAATATGCATAAAGTCACCATTCATACTTAAGTCAAACCTTAGAAACAATCATTTAAACGTAAGATATTGAAAAAATAAAAAAATCAGTCTGAAAAATGCTTCACCATTGGCAGTTGTTTCTAACAAGTTCAGAACACTCTGTACATTCCGAGCCTATCATTGCATTTCCTAGTTCTGTCAGACTCAAGCTATGCCTTGTACTGATTCTGCATAACACCCTGTGTGCTGCACAGTTGCACTTAAATGATGCTAAGCTTTGTGCAGAAAATTATCTAGCACTGGATGAATGATATATAACTTAAGAAAGCCAAGTCTGATATTTGGAAGCAGAGTTTGCTGGCTCCATAGTAACCATTTCACCTCACTGCCTATGCAGACATGCCTTGCATTTTAGTTTGCTTTTACAGACATGCTTTGCTGTTTACTTTCATTGTCTGTGAAAAAGTGGAGACAGAATTGGTACAAAGCTATCACAGGGTAGGACAAGACAGGCTAAGATTCTGAATGGACTTCTGAAAAATATTTTTCAAATTCTATATTTGAAGTCAACATACAGATAATAAACATGCAGACTAAAGGTAGAGCTTTGCTTCAAATGAGTTTGAAGAGCTGCTGCATATTAGGAGGAGTTACTTCTTAGGCAAAAGGACTGCTCCAAAACCATTTACTATAGTTTCCTTAAGTAAAATGGGTACGCCTTGCTGAGTCATTCTCTAAAATCAGCTCAATACATTTACATAAGCAGCAGCAAAATGTCCTCAGAGTAGAAAACAGGAATGAGAAATAGGAGAGTTATTTTACTACCTATAAGATCTACTAGTAAAGACAATTTAGAGATTCACATCCTGACCTCTCATTGCACTGGGTATCAGGTGCCATTATGAGAATATTACTATATTCACATATAAAGCTTTAAGGCTCAGTCAAACATCATTGGGCTACCAAACTACAGTTTTTAAAATACACTTTATGAAAAAGGAATCTATAAATTCAGATTTAACCATGAAATAAACTAGTCCCTGTAGTGCTCAGCACAAATATACTGTTCCCAATATAAACGTTACATTAACTTGTTCTGTTAAATACATACAGAAATGTTTGAAATATTACATTAATTATGGATCTCCTCTTGTGAATACTCAGTCTGGTCACAGTATTACCAAGGACAAAACTATTGAAGAGAAGCTCCCAGCAAGTACAGGATACCTTTACGTCCCTGCACAAACTATTTTGACCCCAGAAAATAGATAACGTGTTATAAACATGAAACAGTACAGAAGTAGAATTATTTCCTATTTAACTTGATGACAGGAACATATGTTGGTAACAATATTTCCAAGAATTCTCTAAAATGTACAGTGCACTAGAATGATTTGGTTTAGCTTCATTTTAATGGTGGGTCTGATCGACTTCGCTACATGAGAGATGAGTGAGAAAAGATTTTTTAATAAATTATATCATTTTCTATAAAGCACACAATGATCTACTGTTACCTCTTTATACACATATTTCATGCAATTTATTTAGAAAGATACACCTTTGCTCCATAATCATGCTAACAGTAATGCTATTGCATCAACTACATACAATTTTGATGTATTCTGTACTATGCTGATTCCCAGAGGTGAAAGACACTAATGAAATCCTATACACTGAATTGTTAACAATTACAGAATGAACTGATTCCATTACTTCAGAAGAGGCAGAAACGCTTCTTTAGATTCCTGAAATAAATGTCTTCTGGTCATTACTTCGTAAGACTCTCTCAAGATTTCAATTTCTCTTCAGACACTAGAAAAACAAACACTCCAGAAATGTGACAAGTAACTGCTCAAAAGTGATTCCCCTTAAACTGGTTAATAGAAAAATTCTTCAGAAAATATTTGTACAGAAAATGAAAATTAATGGATTTGTATTTATATTACTGAATGACACTAAAATTACGTTTCCATTACTGCTGTCTTTGAAAGTTCTAAAGAAAGTATCATTAGCTAGATTTGTATTTCTAGTACACTAGCTGCAAAAAGAGAACACTTTGTACTGAGATCACAACACAAAGTATAAAAAAAATATAAAAGTTTAAAAGGGTACTGAAAAGCTTGCTTTTCCAAACAGCTATCTGGGAGAAGATATCTTCCAAACAGCTATCTTCATGCAATATTCATAATTTTTTTCATAAATATTAGAAACACCGTATGACACCATTTGCATATATAGAAATATTATGCTAAATGCTATAAATACTATTGCTATTACAAGCTAAACAATTAATAATATATTTTACATTATTTTACCCTACACTACCCATGTTTGCTATTGACATTTTATAATGAATGGTTGGCTGAGGTAGACTGCTGGGTGATTATTTTAAATTATTAACTCATCCCCAGCTAGTCATTAATTCACAGAAAATGACCAGCTGCTCTGAAGACATTACTGAATTCATGTTTTTGTGTCACAGATATGGAAAACTCTTACACTGCACTGATGAAGATTTGCTATGTATTAGCAGACATCATGAAAAAAAGAATTACTGGGCAATAAAATATATTGTCATTAAAAGCACAGGCTGTGCACTGCAGATTTAATTACATGAATTCTGCAGTGAACAACAGGACAATCACCAAAATAGTCTTTTAACTGTGGTTCCCATATGATGAATTGCCTGTAATATTACAAGTGAGGATCATAGTGTGCAACCTAAGAGAAAAGAGCTGGCCTGTGGTTGAATCTACACTGGCCCCAAACACAGGCCTGAGCTTGGGTTCTCCCTGTGATGTTTGTGAAGCACAGGCAAGTTCAAGAGTATGCATACACACACATCAAAAAAAGAAAAGAAAAGAAAAAAAGTCCCTAACAAACAAAGAAAACCAAGCAAAAAAGCCCCACGGATCTGAATTCAGGATTCATCAGGATCAGAATTTCTGGATTCAGATAATGCTAGATGGCTAAAATCTAGAAGTTTTGTCCTTTCTGACAACATTTAACTTAGGAAGCATATAAAATGCTATGATGAGATATATCAGACTAATGAAAAAACTCTAGTAGTTTCACAAAAGAATCACATTACTATAAAACCTCCACAAGCGAGCAGAAATCCCAGATCCAGAAACATCCTAATCCTTGGGAGAGATGACCATGTTAGATTTTCAAAATTTCAAATCCTATAAATTTCACTTCCAAAGCTAATGTAAATATTTTTAAGAGTCAGCATATTTTTACAACAATAACCTGATTGTTATTAATATTACTAATTGATACAAGTTTTGCTAACTAATTGGCCTATACTTTTAGCTATCAATTTGTTAAGCAATAGTAAAATGACAGGATATCAAAAATGCTTTGAGGACTATGAAGATCAGTAGTGACCCATAGAGAATGCAGGTGACTGGTATTATTGCATCACTGATAAATGCTACTCAAAATCTGTTGGTTGTTCATCTGTTTGAAACCACACAATAATCAGAATAGTCTAAATTAACTCTACAGACAGCTTCTAAAACTAAATATATTAATCACTCCACGAATTTATTTTTCTCTTTCATATTGTAAATTCAAACTGAAATTGGATTTCCCTTAAAATCTCTTTTTTTGTAAAGCTATGTAAGCTATTTCTTAATGCAATTTTATTCTTGCTTTGTTGACTCAAAAATGAGATGTCATTTAATTGCAACTAAAAAAATGCAGGTTCATAACTAAAGGATTTGATGTTAAAATGTTAAAATAAGAAATAAAGCAAACTGATTATTGGAAATAATTGATGTGACATGATCAGGATTTGAATATTAACTATCTAGTATTTGTATCCAAAGTGGGTGCAGGAAAAGGGCGAGTAAGAACTGAAGGGAATAGTTCTGCACTTTCACAAGTACTCTAGATTAAGAAATACATGCATAGAATGCAAAATGCAAGAGGGTTTATCAAAGGAAACAGTGGAAAAAGAACTGGCTGATCAGATGGGACAACAGTCTATATTGAATGGAGAACTCTTTGGCTGGGACTGTTTTCTACCACAGTTAGTCAATGGCTGGTTTGGGGCTCATCCTCTTTATTATTTTCTCAAAAATATTCAACTGCTAATGAAATCTGTTTCTGTAAAGTTAGAGACTTTGCAAAATACAATGGCTTTACTGTAAATACAGAATGAGTCTAAGGTCTAAGAAAACCCAAAGGAGAGGATATGTAGCCAAGCAAACACAAGCTATGCTCTTCAGAACAAAGCTGGAATCAGACCAATCATGAGAAAGATCCAAGTACGGCCCTATCACAGAATGACTTAACCAGCTATATATGAAGTAGCTATTGAAAAGGCAACTATAATTCTAAGTTGTATCTTCCTCTGAAATAGGAAATAACGACACAGTTAAGACATCATCTACAATACAGCCTGATCATTCATTGACTCCTCTAAATTTTGCTTCTAATTTAAAATGCTAATTTTGAATTTGGAATATCATTCAACTCTGCACAGTATTTCTTGGGTCATACAAAACACACTGAATAGTCCAGTTTCATGAATGATTACTCAAACTGCAGCAGGTGCAACAAAGGACCATTAGGATGATCAAGAGAACATAGAGCCTATTTTGCAAGATTGAGACAGACTACAAGAAGATAAGGTAGTTAAACCAGAGAACGATACTGGCACAAGGGCAATTTGTATCTATTAGCTACAAATATACTTAAGAGTGAAAATCAGAAGTTCTTTAGCCATGGAAAAAAAAAGAAGTATCTTCTTGAAATAACCTTGTACATTAGGGTAGCAGCAGCCAAGACAGCTTTACATGTTTATGACCTAAAGTCTATGATGTAGTCGACACCCTTGACAGAATTTGACATGAGGGAAACTGTTTTGTTTTTCCTAAGGAAATGCCAGCTGAAATAATTCTAAATTCTGTAGACAAAACCCTAAAATCCATTTGCTGCTATAAAAAGCAGCGTAAATATACCCCCAGTAAAAGAAACATTGCAAGGTAAAGAATCCTTGAACAGACTGCCAACTGATTTGGAATTTGCCAAGTAACACTGTGACACTATAGATCAATTCTTGTATTGGAAGAGAAGCTCAGCACAGGAAATAGGGCTTCGACATTGTGCCCTATTTGACTAACTGGAATGCACTGGGTATTGAACTAATTGAGTTTATACACATTTTGCATACATGGTGAAAATTATTCCTGTCACTGTACTACAACCTGTATCAACAAGAAGAGAGCAGTTTCCTAAACTACAATAGATTGCAAATCAGTAGCTGAGTAGCTGACAAACCCTGAAGTGACTGCATTAGGCACAAGACCAGTACATAGCATAAATAAGCCTTCCTAAAGGGAAGAGGTAACAATAGCCTCACTACATTCTTAGGTTTTTTTTATTTGCAATGATTATCACAATGCTATTTTG
The DNA here is from genome assembly GCA_004320125.1 of Scolopax mira. NCBI lineage: Eukaryota > Metazoa > Chordata > Aves > Charadriiformes > Scolopacidae > Scolopax > Scolopax mira. The sequence continues at coordinate 11,154 of BJBW01004983.1, forward strand.
TATGGAAATACGGCCCGTTTCAAGTCACTATTAGATCATAGAATCATAGAATGGTTAGAGCTGGAAGGGATCTTAAAGATCATCTAGTTCCAACCCCCCTGCCATGGGCAGGGGCACCTCCTACTAGAGTGGGAGGTTGCTCAAAGCCCCATCCAGCCTGGCCTTGAACACCTCCAGCATCCACAGCTTCTCTGGGCAACCTGTGCCAGTGCCTCACCACCCTCACAGTAAAGAATTTATTCTGGTACCTTATCTAATTTAAATCTCTCCTCTTAAATTTAAAACCATTACCCCTTGTCATGTCACTACACTTCCTGACAAAGAGCTCCTCACCAGCTCTCCAGAGATATATAAGCTGGGAAAATAAGAATTACAAACTATCAAGAATTGACAACAAATTGTTCTTTTTGACCTAAGAAGTGGTGGCTGGTAATATCAAAATTTGAGAGCAGCAACCTAGACTGTCTGTACAGAGATTACTGAATTTATTCATTTCTTAATCTTTCACTATACAATCCTCCTCTGATTTTAGAAGATTTATTTTATAGCAAATATTAGCTGGTAAGCCGTGTGACCAAAGATATATGGACTCAGAAGTCTCTGCAAAAAAACAGTTAAATGTAATACAGCCCATTTGGGAGTGAGGGTTGCTCTTTTTTAAAATAAACTGTCTGAAAATTACATTAGCAGAGCTTCGCTCTGAATCACTGGAGATAAAAATTAAGTTAAAGTTAAATCCAAGTTAAATGTCCAAATAAAACATACTCTCAATTTCATTTCACTAAACAAATCTTCCAGTAACACTTCACTTAGCAAGTCCTGGTGGGGAATATTGCAAGCAGCGTGCTCTGCAAAATACGACGGGTGCAGTAACTGCAGCAGTTTCACCAACTGGTAAAGGTGGACACGCGTGATGCAGTTAAGTGCTGCTCACCAAACCTCTAGAATCCATAAGAGAAGAAATGCACATATTCATATAGCTAACACATTCCAGTCAACTCCCTCCTCCTTAAACAGTAGGCGACATTGCCTCCAAGGCTGTAGGAAGATGTGTATGGCAACGAGTAGACAGAGAAACAAAGAAATATTTGTTTCTATCATTGTGAGAACAAGATACACCTATTAAAGCACAGTCTGTATAAGCTCTGGTGCATACTGATCACTGTGGCATATCCTAAGAATGAAAAGAACTTCAATGTGACCTATATTCTATGTCTTCTTAGAGCCTGGGAAGCACCCTTGAATCTAATTTTAAAAGCTACCGTGTAAAACCAATTAGGGTAGGATCCACTAAGCAACTCGCTTTTGCAGTCCTCTACTGTAACAAGCTACAAAGATGGCTTTACAGATTTACTCCCTAATAAAAGGAAGAGGCTGAAAAAAATAAAGAACCTGTGTATTATCTTTTTTGAATGAAGGTGAGACTTGAAACTTAGTTACATCATATTATTGTACCACACATGTCTTTTATTTCTAGCTTGTATTCTCACTGCACATCATGTTACACCTGCATTATTAAAACTCCACTGAGAGATTAGGTGCCAATTTAACCGCTTTAGTATCTGATCTTACTTAAAGAAAATATGATTATTTGAACACCAGCATTCTGATAAATGGAATTTCAACACAGAAATGAAATCATGTAAAGCTATCAGGAAAAAGGTCATCAAGTCCTTTGTATTAAATTGATCATATTTTATTTTGAGAAAAAAAAAATAAATCTGTGGCTTTGTTAAACTAACCACCACCAGGCGCACACACATCCCTTTCCCCCGCTGCCCTTCTAATTAATCCTGTGGGACGAATTTAGCTTTTACTGTAAAACCTAGTAAATGAAGTGTGCATAATGGTTTTGTTAAATCTCAAATTGCTCTTTTAATTAATCGGCAATTTCCTCAGCATACTGTACTGTCTACTGAAGTGACAATTATTGAGTACCCCTAATGCTCTTCACACTACAGGAAAAAAAAAAGGAACATATATAAGAAACAACACCCCTCCATGGGAACTAGCAAAAATAAAATCACTGGTTTTATAACAGGATGGCAGAGAGGTTAAGAGGCCCTCGGTGCTTCATAAATAGATTTTAATATAAAAAAGCTGACATACACAGCAATACAGCTTCTATATTGCAATAGCATGACCTGGTCTCTCTTGACTTGCACAGTTCCTGGAGAAGCATGTTACAGGGATTAAATCCCTTTGAATGTTAATGTGTTCCTCTTTTGAACCACAAAGAATATTAATCCTCTTCCCTCTATCTACCAACAGCTGCACTGGTTTTTCCTACTTGACAGAGTGGAACCAGATAGCATGGCACAATTGACCTGAATGTAAATATTGCTATTTGTTTTTGAACTGCTTGCTTTTTTTTGCGGAAAATTAACAGACCTGGCATCAGCTTATCTGCAGCATAAATAAGAATAAGAATTCAGGCACCTAGACATTTCTTTCTAAATTATTACATCAGAAGAATTGTAAAAATAATTTAGTACCTTATTAATAAATTAAAACACTTTACAATCCCTTCAAATATTTACAGTGACTAGAATAGGAAGTCAGACTGGAATGTTCCTAGAGAAAGGGCATGTATGTGTGTACATAAATACACATGCATATTAAAAAATATGTATTATGGAAAGGTGAGGATTAAAGCAAACAGCTCAGTTCAGTTCAGGCATGATTCCAGCATATACATCTAGAATCACACAAAATCTTTATGAACTAATCTCAACCCTACCCATAACGCTCATTCAACTATTTCCTACAGTTTACAAAAAGACTACAATTTCAACAAATGCTAGATAACATAGGACCAGAATATGCAGGCTGACCATAAAAGAAATCTACTAAATTTCCATTATCAAAATAAGTATTTTTACATATTTGAAGAGTCCTAAGTCAGATCAACTGCCACAGTGCTTTTCATTCAGATTTAAATTTATAACTGACTGATAAACCAATACAAGCCCCAGTCTTCATAAAGGATCCTTTAGAGACCCAAGCTTCAAAGCCCGGAAACAAATTCCATTATATTTACTATTCTGAATTTTCACAGACATTTTACAATCTTTTCCACATTTTGACCATCTCTGTTCTTTGAATTATTTAGAAATATTGGCCCTGCAGAAGCAGACTTAAGTTAATAAGAAACTACCATGGTTCATATTCAGAGAAGAGATTATGTTGATTAATGTCAGTTTCCAAGCCATTAAAAAAATCCTCAAAAGATCCTCATCTTTCTGACACTGTACTACAATACTGAAGCCTTTGCCATAAATTATTATTTTCAATTAATGCATGCTGCGCTGATGCACTTTACAAAAACCATGGTACTATTGAGATTGTCTAACAATGTTATGGTTCATTTATTTCTGCAGTTCAAAAGCAGCACAACCTGTTAGATAGTGTGCAAGCTGGAAGTGGTAAGACAGATAAGAGCAAGTATTTCCACATAAACTACAAATGTTAGTATCATACATGACCTGGTTGATGAACTTCAGGTGACAATTGCTGTGCACTTTTAGAATAAAGAATCTCAACAAAAATCTCTCTCATAATTCTGATATAAGCTAGTAATTATAATAAATAATTAAGGAGACGAAGACTGTAAAACTAATCACAGCTATTTTAAACAGTAACATTTAGGATTCTGTTTACATAAAAACGTATTTCTGCACATATATTCTTTTCAATTTATCTTGGATACTTTGATTGAGATAAAAATCTTCATTACCTTGCACTTTCCACTGAGGTACCATTAAACCCAAGAACATAAGGGCAACAGTCTGCTACATGCACCAAGACTCTTACCCTAGGGTTGAAACAAGGTAATTCAAGGTATCTTGAGTGTGCAGTGGTGGATTTAGAAGCTGAGATAGAAATGGGCATGAAGACAGTTAATGCAGGATTTGCCATGTAGCACCTTGCTAGTCAGCTGTCCATAAAAAAATAAGGACATCCCACAGAAAATGCATAATTATGGATATAGAGGTGTGGTAAGAAAAGTGTAATCTGGGGAAAGAAAAGCATAAAAGATGACCACATTTGGATTCTAAAAGAATTCAAAAGCATTTAAATACCATGCCTAGGTAGAAGACAGATTTTCAGATGATGGGAAAGTTTAAGTCAGAAAATTTAGCATCTAGTTCTACTACAATAAACAGTTGTAGTACTAAAAACATATATAGTTCTTTATGGCTTATAAGGGTGAACCACATCCCAAGCCCTTACTGTCTAGTAATTAAAATAAGCGAAACAGAAAAGAATGATGTTGGTAAGATCACATGGAAGGGCTTTATCCAAAGAGACTGAGTAAGGAAAAAAGAACTAGGCTTCACTCTAGCTCTGCGTATCTGAGAATACTGGATCTAATGTCTATTAACACTAATCATACATTCTCTGGTCCTGTGAATTGGACTTAAAAGTAAAATTCAACGTAAAATTCATCAAAAAGATGAAGCGAATACCCACCTTACTGCATTTCACACAAGTCTGACAATTCAGAAATGATGGTAAGACAAATAATTGCCTAAGCACTGCATAGAAGTTAAAAATCATGTTGTTTATGTAGCTATTCTTCATAGAAAAGCACAGAGTTTGATGTACTCTCAATTCAAGGAAAGAGTGGGTGGAAAGGTGAGAAGTGCTTCACATAGCTTAACACTGACCCATTCAAGCAGTTAAGGAGCAGCTTGGAACAGCTCCAAAGGCTAAAGTAGCTTCCTTTACAGTTTTGCTTGGCTAGATGGAAGACAACCACATTTCGAGGTTTCAGGCAGTGCTTAGGCTTGGAATATCTGTTGTGTTACTCCATTTTTAGCTTTTAAACAATGCCAAAACTTATTCGCTCATTTCAGGTAGTAGGTGATTAAAAAGTTTGGGGGATAACAACATGTACCATACTACGGAGGCTGGAGGTGGAGGGGGGAAAGATCCTAAACAAAAAAGGGAAATAGAAAAAAATGGAGTAACTCTTCTCAGAATCTGGCTGATGTAGTAGCACTATCCTACCCTCCATGGGAGCCCTTCCCCTTCATCCCTCACTTATGTAGACCTTTTATACAGATGAATATAATTATTCTATCTCCTTAAAATGTTAATTAAAAATATGAAATTATACTGGGCTTTTTTCATTTTTCTTTTTTTTTGGATAAACTTCTAGCTGTTTCTCCGTATCAATGCTTCTGTTTATTATTTCTAAGCTAATACATTTTTCACTGTTTCATCTTATACTCATTTATCCATCAGTCTTTAAACTTGAGTTTAAAGATCTCACAGCCTTTTAATGAACACCATGAGAAATTCTGCATGTTATTCAGGTGCATGTTTTTACTCAAAATATGCTATTGTTGCTTTCTAGTAGTTAAGGCTAACACCACAGTATGAATTAATATGATGTAATGTAATAGATGCTTTATTTAAATTTAAGTGATAGAATCCTATGCTGTCTTTGTTGAAGGTCTCTGGTTCAGTCACTCTTTGTAGTCCTTTCTGCCACAGGTCTGCAACAGATCTTTTTAAAAACATATACTAATATTTTAAAAATCAATCTGTACTATAAAACCAATTATTTTAAAACTCAGAGAACTGCAGAACAATAGAGGGCCACTGGAGGACAAAAACACAACGGTTAAAAAACTACTAAATAAACTAATTTGCTTTGCTCTTGCTCTTTACTAACCAAGGTCACCAACAGAAGCTATAGTACAATAAAATAGCAGACACTGTTGAGAGGAGACATTGCTTTATCCTCAAGGGAATTTCTTTTGCAGTTGTCCTCTGGGTTTAATCTTACTGCTGTGGCGTCTCTTACTCTTTTTACAAGCTCAGAACCACAGTAGAGTTTAATAAGCTATCAATAGAAAGAATTAAAAGCAGAACATAAACTGAAATTATGCACTAATAAAAGGAACAGCAAAATACATAACTTGATTTTTTCACACTTTGCAGTATTGTTAGATTTTAAGTCATACCATCTGCTTAGTGAAATAACGCTCAATGAAATACCAGTTATAAGCAGGAAGTCAAAAGCAATTTACAACTCATATAAGGTTTCCTTCCAGGCAGAGAAGAAAGGAACAGCAGAAGAGCTTAAGTTTGAATTGAGAAGGCTAAAATTTTTAAGCTTATGCCTTTCTAGTTCTAGAAGGGCTATACAAGCTAAAAATTTCCTTTCTTCCCCCCATCCATCCTAGATTTCCTTTCTGCTACCAATTTCCTTGCTTAGTTCTGATTCAGAAATTCATACAGCTTTTTTTCTCAGGTATAATATTGGAAAATACGTACTAAAAGAGAAGATTTCAACGTACCTGATGAAGATCATTGCCCAAAACATACTCCTGAAAGTAACCCGGAGCAGCAGATGATGCTCTAATGGCCTGCCACAGTTTGTACTGACAGCCTCCAATATAATGAGACTTAACACCAGGAAAGTGATTGTAGTTTCTGAAAACAAATGCTTTCAGTGGTGTTCCTCTGTTTACAATGGTGCTTACTGCAGCTACCTAGTGAGTTAAGGAGGAACAAGAGTAGTTATATGTGATAGTGATTATAACAATAATGATAACCTCCCACAATATGAAATCTAATTTATACATTAAATACACCTCTGGAATCCTACTCGGTTCATTATTTATTGACTTTTTCATAACAGCTATTAAATTTTAAGAAGTGAAATAAAATTACCCTAACTTTCCCCCCATTCAAATTCCCTAAAGAAAAGGCTATTTTTAACCTGAAATTAACTGCTTCCGGTGGCTATTCTGATTCTATCGATGTCTATCCACCAATGTTTAAACAAAAAGCTGGTGTCATCTATATGATTTTAAAATGTTTTGCCTTTATCAACAATTGTCTGTTCTCAAAAGTTTGTAACCAGGAATGCAACAATGCCATTAAATACAAATGTTAAACATCAACTGATTGCAACCTGAGTTAAGGGATCACAGGAAGAATCTCTAGCAAAGGAAAAAAAAAAAAAAACCACCCATAAAAGAATCAAACATGTATCTTTCAAAGCCTTTTGCAAGGACACTGAAATGTCATTAACAGAAAGTTGCATACATAACCCTATGTGAAAAGCCAAACCAGTATTTCCATAAAACTAAATATGTAACTGCAAAAAAAGTTATAAAAAAATATCACATTTTACAGATATAATGGCACAAAGTAAGAGGTCCAATAACACACACGATAGAGTGCATGTTAGAATGTACAAAATGCAACAATGTCCCCCGCCTGGCTGGCACTGTTAACAACAACAGTCTTTAGCAGACAACTGTTGTTCGAGTGTATTTTGTTGACTGTTTCACATGGTAGAGTGTCTTTGGGAAACATTACTCAACTGCACTAGGAGCTGACACTGTGCTATCACTATATCCATTTCCATTCTTTAGCTATGCAAGTGAAATAATTTCATTCACAGTAAATCCATCCTTATAAAAAAGAAAAGAATAAAAGTATAACAACATCACTTGGTGGCGGAAAAGTTTCCTGGTTTAAATAACGAATTTATTTTCATTAATTTCTCCACTTCACAAATCAGTCTAAGTTGTAAAGTGCTAAGCACCTTCTGGAAAAATCCACCTCTCCATGAATTTAAGAGCAGCAGAGCACACAACTGCATGTTTTATTTTGATTTTGCTGTGCCTTGTGAAAAGAGCCAGCACTACAAAGCAATTACTGGGAATAGCTAGTTTCAACTCTATTTATATTCACATTTTATTACTGAAGAACATGGAAGGAAGCCAAAGATCCTGGTTCAAAGATAACTTTCAAGTCAATGTAGGACAGCTTCTCTCTCAGAAAGCAACATACCACTCCAGCCTTTTCATGTCCTTGTTTTAGACATGGACTAGGAACGCAGTCAGTCAAGCACATGTTTCTATGTTTAGAAAAATGTGAATATCTTCCATTTAACAGTAAAGCACTGAATATAGTTCTATGACATCAAAACACCTGTTAATTACAGATTGTTCTGAAATATGTGCTATTATATTTCTCTTTCTTCACACCATATCCTTTACCAAAAATAAAATACCCTTGCTTTCTCATCTTTCACTCTTGTGCTGCTGCTGTATATAACACCCCTCCAATTAATTGGTGCCTTTTAGATCATACAGGAAAAGTAGAGATCTTGGGGCTGGTGAATGTGACTGGAGAAAACTTGGTAATCCAGATAACCTGAGGAGAAACCCTGTTCTCTCACTACATAATAATACAGATCACAGCTGATGTGACAGGACCTTCAGACACTAGAATTCTCTTACATGAAAAAACAAACTTTGCACAACTTCAAGAAGTTGACCTACTATTTCTCTGCTTATAAGCCTTTCAACATCTCTGACACATTCTAACTTCAAGCATTAAACAAAAATATAAGACATTGCTGCAGAAATTTAAGAACATAATGAATTTTTATCCTATAAAAGCATGGATTATCTCACATGGAAGCTTGGAAAGAGTATCAGTGCTCACGCTGTTTATCTAAATTTCTTCTAGGGACAATACTCTTACTCAGAACTCTTAAAAAGTACTTGTAGAAGCATAATTAATATTTACCTTAGAAAAATGTACTTACCTTTGGACATTTGGAATTTCTTGCAGTTTCAATCATAAGATTTGAGCCCATTTTTTCTCTACAAATAAGTATAAAAAATTGAAAACGCTCCATCAGTTTAGAATGAACAAGACACATTTTTATTATCCTTACTTCTGATAACTTTGCATTTAAAAAAAGCAATGTTTGGATTTCACTTTAATAATCAGATTCTTTAGTTTACTTCAATGGACGAATATTTCAAATAAGTCTGAAGAGTGACTGAGTTCTCAACTCAGTTACTCACTTCACCACATACTTAACCATAGGTCATCAGGATTACTCAACCACTTTGTCAGAGGAAAACAAAGAACTTTGTGTTTTGATTCTTAAATGTAGCAATATCTTTATTAAGTGGTTTTATAGTAATATAGCAAGATATAGCAATACCTTTCTTAAGTGGTTTTATAGTAATTAAAATTACTCTCCTGAATTATCATGAAAACAAAAGCAAAGAAAGAAAATAGTCTACATGATTTAGAAGAAAGTTAAAACATCTACATGTAGTTTTCCATAACAATAATTCAATATGCATTTAACATCTATTTTTCATGTGGAATTTTTTCATACTGATACATTCTTATAAACATGACAGTGAAAGCACACCAGTGGCCAGCATTGTAATTTAACATCACATCAGCGTTAGGATCAGTATTCTAATTGCCAAATAGAAGGTAGTCATCCTGCATAGTGCAGGAGACTGGAAGAGATCAGTATACTAGCCAATAATCTGATATCAGCATCTATTTCAACTTTGATTTGCTTACAGAAATGGTACAAAAATCTACAAAGCAGATGCTCATCCATAACGATTCCAAACAGGTTTTCATTCAAATCAGCAAGTTCTCCCTTCCCTCAAACACAGCCCACACAAACACAGCTTGCACATCTACCTTAGTCTACAAAGATGGTTTTCAGTATTGCCACACTTTTTAAGAAAGGTGACTCCATGTGTTGCTGTTACGAGATCATCCATCTATAGCTCGCACTACTGTGACACTAGGTAGCAGTGCTTCCATGTTAAAAACAACACCTTTATCAATCTAGTCAGGTCAGAAGATAAAAGCTCTAAATGCTACAATATCCTCAAAGTAGTAGTCACTACACTGTGTTTGGAGGTTGAACAATTTACTGTTCCACTAGTGGATATCTGTGCTTGAAGGACGGCGTATGTGTCCTTGAGAGGAAGGAAGGGGACAGCTTCTAGTCTTATGATCGAACACTGCTGCTCAATTTTTATATCAATAGCACTGTTCTATTTTATTTTTTCCATTAACTGCATTAATTCCAGACTCACAACCAGGAGGGGAAGAGTGCCATTTACACTGACTAATTATTATGGAAGGAAAAGAAGGCACACAAAACCATGAAGTAGCAACATTCAGAAACAAGATAAGATTGACAGAGTTGAGATATGAAAGACATCTATTGATTTGCATCAGTTTCATTTACTTCTTCCTAAATATTTGTATTAGATATTTTTTCCCTAAACCCTGAATACTAAAAAGCTGCATATGGAATATCAACTGCTTAATGACAGGAATCGTCAAACTGAATAATTATTTTCTCACATTTTGTTTCTTATGAGGGCCAGGAACTGATGCTTCTCAGCAGGTACAAGAAAACCCTTACACTACCATGCAACTTTAGACATTAGGGTCTAAAGATAAATGCAAATTTATTTTAGCTTTGTTGCTGGCATTAATAGTGTAATTGTGTATTATATAAATGCCTTTGTCAAGCCTCACTGTTCAATTATGTTCTCTACTGAAGTCACAACACAATTAGTTCCAGTTTATTCACATACTGTGTTGAAAAAGAAAAATCTCCTAATTTTAATTTTACTGAATAGTCCCTTGTTCTTGAAGAAGAGATGAGAATGGTAATTCTCAAGAAATCTTACTGTCTGAAACTACTGCTTTAACTTGTTTTCTTTTTTTTAGTGATAAAGAGTCACAGTTCCTTTGTGTGAGTTGTATCTTTAGGTCACTGGCTACTTTTTACCAATCTTGCAACAGAGACATTCTCTAAAATGGGGTAACTAGGACTGTAAACAGTATTTTAAATGAAACTGAAAATACAGGAAATATTATAATGCTATTACATTATTCCACAATACAATCTCAGACATCACACACTGCATCATCTTATTTGTCCACAAGCATACAGGTTTTTCACTAAACTGTCCATGACAGCACATGAATAACCTTTGATATTAGTTTAAATCCTGTTAAGTATTTTACATTTTTCCACTTGTGGGTTATTAGTTTACACATCATTTCATTTGCCATCCTATTTTTCCATTTATCTGCTTTGTTTGTGTCTTTCTATGACCTATGTCCATTACACATGCCACACCTAAACAAGTCTTCTTTACAAATATTGCTCTTCCATTGGTTTGAACCCCCAGTATCGCAACACTTATGTCAATAATGCTATGAAGAAAGCATTGACAACTGTAGGCTTAGAGAAACATTCTAATGGGCTACAGCCAGAGTACAACCAAACAAGTCTGGAGAAAGAGCGTTCAATTTGAAAGGCAAAATTGTAACTTTTACCCTCTTCTGACAACAACAACAGTACCAGGAAACTATTACTATTACTATTTACCAAACATACATGAGAGGCTTTTATTGCATGTTCCATAAATATACAGAACATCTCACTGATAATGCTGCAGGATCCGTTAAGCATGTCTGGAGTGACTAACTGGAACAGAATGTATTGCCCATCTAGTCACTGGGAGGTGGTCTCAATTTGCATAAGAAATACTGGTTTGAAGTATTATTACTTGTAATCCCAAACACACGCATTATCCATTTTCCAACCAATAGAGAACATATAACTTTTACCCTATCCTCTATAAAATGCTTGATTGCTTCTTGAGATTACAAATTCACAGTCCAGGATTTTAGTTAGCTTGTGAAAACCTCCAGCTGCTCACCAAATTTCTCCTGTAGCTTCTCAGGACAGTATGAAAGAAGAAAACTGTCTATGTAAACAAGTCAAAAGAACGCAGAAAACTATAAACAGGTTTCTTCTTACAAATGCAATTCAATGTAGCATTACATACATCGATGTACAGTAACTGTAATTTTCTGCACAAAGTAATAAAAATAACTGATTAAAACCAGTCCTCAAACTGTAGCTCAAAAAATACATAAGAGTTAAAATAAACTAGTATGTAAGGCACAAAATCTTGTAATAAATATTTATTTCTTCCAGTGACCATTTTCCTGAATAGCCACTAATGCATTTGTATACACATCTATGAAAAAATAGCATTTCATTGGCAACTCTGACACTGCTGATATTTTTTGATTGCAATCCTTACAGCTCATTTCCCTCTTCAAAGAAAGGGAATACAGCAGCTAAGATTAAAAATTCTTACTACAGCATATTATTTAATTTCTCACCATGTCACCTATAAGAAAAAAAGGCACAGCAGGCGGCTAGTAAAATTTGTAGCAGATCTATAATGACTCAGATCAGGCAGAGCTGGCAAGCATACGTGAATATAATCACAAATCAAATGCACTAAAGCTTACTTTATTCCCCAGAAGCAGAAATCATTACATTAAAGGCTTTAAGTGTTTTGGTAAAACAGTTATTTCAAAAGAATGAAAGTGCATGCTAATCCTTTCTACTTGTTTTAAGAACTTGCTTACCAGTGAAACAATAACAAAACTAAAGGCTCTCAGACATTATACTAATTATTTTACACATGATCATTTTTTACTTACTTGAGCATTTTTTCCCAGACATCACTGTCATAAAAGGCATGGCTCCAACCCATTTTGACTGTTCCAACAATGACATTCTGCTTAAAAACATCTGATCCTAACTTGTGATACAGTTCTTCACAATCATCCAGAGGGATATGGAACAACCCCAACATAAAAGCTAATATAGCTCCTGAAAAAGAAATATTTTGCAATGTAAAATATAGCCTGGAGTAAGATTGTAAAGAGGTCTTACCATTTAATGTAGTTCACAGGTTAGCAGGACAGTTGATCTTGAAAAGGAAAGATCAATTTACATTTATATCACTAAATTCCTGTTCAAAGATCACAAGCTATGTTTTAAAGGACATATACAGCATAGGAAGAGTCTACTCTGGACTAGAAGAGTCAACTACTACAAGAAGTTGACAAATAGCATTATTTCCTTTTGTAGATTTCATCCCTGCAAGCATGTATATGGCAAAAACACTGTCTTATTTGGGAAGAGTAAGAGAAATCAGTGCTGTAGGATTAAAAATATATTTGGAGTGTTACTTGCTCTCTGGCAAACTCTGAACCACTGAAGAAAAATTCCAGGAAAATTCTGTAAAAAGAAGGCAGTTTTGACTAGTTTGGAATACATTTGGTTGCAACCATTTATAATTAGTCATTCATACATACTGCCATCTAGTGTGCGCCTAAAAGACACATATATGAACTACCTTTGTAGGAATAAAACAACAGTATCTAAAAAGCATGGTTGCAGAATACCATTAAAAAGACTGTGGCTTTAAATGAGACCTAACTTCCAAGCTTCTTTTACTCTGACATCACTCAGCAGCACCATAGCGTGTTAGAGGATTGATGGTCCCCATTTTTAAAAATGTAGCATCCATGCTTAATATAACCTGGGCCTACCTGACACAAAGTTTCGCCAAGAGGAACTTAATTGCCAAGTCACCGAATGCCTATATTCAACACAGACTAAACATCTAGCAGCAGAGAAGCATTATTTTCCTGAATCATGCAAATCCTATGCTACCTTCTTTTCCTCTTAACATTTCCGCAGAGATTATAGACTATCACACAATTTCTGTTTTGGTGTACAGTCTCAAAGCCAAAGAGCCAAAATTCATACCAAATGCAAAATTCATTTTCCCTTCACCTCCTGAAAAACAGCACCAAAAACTGCAGTGTGCATCAGCACACAAGTGGCAGTAATTAGTATCAGAATCAAGATACACATTAAAAGGCTTTGCTGAAACCTCCAAGTCTGTTAATCAGACACTCACAGGAGAGTAAAGTCAAAATCAAAGATACAGTGCAGGCTCTGTCAGATTGCCCAGTGAAAAAAGGTTTCTGATGTTTTCATCACGTCCTGCTCTGTATCACAAACTTCTACACTCCAGCCACCATCTCACCATTTTAACCAGGCCAACACATCAGGGGGAAAAAATACCTAAATAAAACCCATGAGGCTAAGGAGCATATCTTGAAGAACATAAGAATACAACTGGCTAGTAAGATACAAATATAACCTGAAAGACAGAAGTATTCCTTCCTTACTTGGTACTAGAAGACTTCAGATGAAGTGCTATATGTAGAACAATTGAAAAAACATAAGAAACAAACAAAAAAGTCCCCCAAAAACAATCACAGGTTGAGGAAATCAGTCTGTAACAAGGCTGGAGTGAACAGGCTATGACAAAAGCTTTTAAATGCACAGAAGGCTGTAAAGAGAGAAGAAAGAATTCATTATCCATGTTGCTGGGAAGTCAGGACAAGAAGAAACAGATTTGGACTGCAACAGGAAGATTCACATTACATATTTGTGGTTCCCCCCCCCCATGTAAAGACAGCAGAACAGTAGTACAAATTTTCTGAAAAGGTCTGACATGATTAAAATTCTTAGAAAATTGTCAATAGTGAAACACACATAACTGATCCTTGCCTTGGGAAATGGGATAACCTCCTAAGGACACTTCCAGCTATATAACAGTGTGTCTTGATTTAAATCATGAGTTCTCCTGAAAAAAAATACTTCTTCCATCAGAAAGGTTTTCAAAATGCATTTCAAAATAGGAAAGACATCATGGGCCAAAAAAAATCATCAACACATAACAATGCCAGCTTTGTTTAGGGAGTCTCCTCATCTGCAAATCACTGAAGGCTGGACTGATACATGGGGGCACTAGCCCTATGCTGTTCTTAACAGCTTGGGAGGAATATATTGGGACAATATCCTTATGTGAAGTCCTTATACAAACTTCATATAGATCCAAAGCTGATGTTCAAAGAGACCAGTACAATTCAGATGTCTTTGTAGTAAAATGCACTGGAAAACAATATGCTTAATGAACCTTTGATCACAGTATGTCAATGATTGAATCCCTCATATGATACATCTGAATCCCACTAATTATTAGATCGATATAGAAATTTAGGAAGTGTATTTCAAAAAATCCTTGAAACAAGCCAGCACATTTGAAAACGTGGCAGTACATACTTTGCCTGATTACATACTCTTGACATTATAAATTGCTTCATGTGACTGAACTGTGGGTACATCACTACTGAGAATATCTTTCATGTTTTGGGAGACTTTCATATATTGGGAGTGGTGAACAGAACACACAAGCCCCACCCATGGCACACTAGCAGGTAAATTGCCCTCAATGGGTCAAGTGCTCCATGCATCTATAAAAGCACGCCATTCTCTGGAGAACAATAATGATTACTCTCACTTAGAGAATTCCCAGGAGCTTAGTTCATGGGGCAGTGATACTGCCTCCTCTCAACTGCCTTGTTTTCATCTCTATGGCACAAACTCAGTACAGAATTTACATTAACATAGCTCCCCATCAAAAAAATTTCAGTGACCTGAATGAGGTGAATCACCACCTCATTGTGTGTGCTTTCAGATTCTCTGGTGCTTCCATGCCCAGAGATTATGCTCAACAATAGGTAGATGACCTAAATAGGCAGGGCCCATTACAGCACCCTTAGAGTGACCTTTCTCTGCAACTGCCTGCTTTTACAGCCTATGACCACCAATGAGCGAAGCACAGGGAACCTAACTACAAAGACAGACTATCATGCTGAATTCACAGCAAAGTGATTATTTCTAAACAAATGCAAAACAGCTAAATGATAACAAGGTAACAAACACAGTGCAAAAATCAAGAACTGTAATGCACCATCCTTCCTTTCATATAATACATCATTCTTTAAAGCCCAATTCATCCTGCTGCAAGTGTCTGCAAGTTCTATTGATACATATACCATCAACACAAGCTGAAACGTTGAAGTACACTGCTAGCACACGCTGACAGATATGTACAACCTCTACTAGCCATGTCCTGCCACCTATTATTGCAAGCTGGATTACCACAGACAAATGTTTGATAGTGCAAACAAAGCTTAAAAGAACATGTTAAATAATTACTAGCTGTACAAAACCCAAACTATGGTGAAGAACTAAGAGCAAAGTGAGTTCTAAACAGAGTAGTGGGATTGAATTAGGAAGATCAGGCCTCTCTGCCAAAGGTAAAACATCTTTATCATGATTAAAGGAGACATTAAAGAAGTGTTTGGTTAGTGAAACACTGTTCCAAGAAATCATCACTGACTAGTAAATTAATTAGCAAAGGATTTCTTTTTCAAAGTATTAAAAATGTAAAGCTGGGATCTATATTGTGCCTACAAATAAATTCTGTCTAGCATACCTAAATATTCTCTTCTTCTCTACTATTCTGAGCCTACTAAGCAAATCTCTGGAAACACAAATATTTTATCTAGTCATGGTATCTGCATGTAATGTTACTTCTGAATTAAACTGCATGGAAGATGAGTGTAGGGCAAAAAATTCAAGATCTCTGAAGGAAACTGAGCTATTGAACTACAGCATACCTCTTATATTAGAAATCAGCATTATGCTGCTGCTGGTCTAGCATCTCTTCAAAAGAGATGACTGTCTTAAAACGAAATTTATGCTTTAGAGTTTCCTACTTCTAGGGAGGAGTAATTTTCTACTGAGTCACAAAGCAATTAAGGCTGGGAGGTCATATAGTCCAACCTCCTGGTCAAACACGTTCAATTAGAACAGGTTACTCAGGACTTGTTCAGCTGAGTTTCAACTATCTCCAGGGACAGATTCCAAAGTGTGTGTAGGCAACTCCTTCCAGTGACTGACCATTCTTGCAAGAAAAACCCAATTTGGCATAAGGAATCATAACTTCCCATATTCCAACTTGTATGTTGACTTTTCTGCTATCACTGTGCATCTTCAGGAAGAGCCTAGCTTCATCTCGTCTGTATTTTCTCATTAGTTGAAACAGCAATAAGGCCTCCCCTTAGCCTTCTCTTCTTAAGGCTGAATAAACCCAGTTCTTGTACTCTCCTGTTTTGTCATGACCTCTAGTTCCTGATCATCTACCTGGCCCTCTGCCAGACTCATTGGGTATGTACAAGAACGTACCCAACAGATTAAGGGTCTACTGAGGAACCTAAAACTAGACATACAGTGGCCAAACAGAGACACTTAGTCTGTTGGGTATGTTCTTGTGCATACAAACCAACACATGGTCAGCTTTCTTTGCTGTAAGGGTACACCGATGATTCATGTTTAACTTGTTCCAACAGGACCAGGGACTTTTCTGCAAAGCTGGTTTCTAGCCCCATCAGCCCACCTCAGATGGAAGGCTTGGTACTTGGCTTTACTGAACCTTAGGTGATTCCTGTCAAGCCATTTCTCCAGCCTGTGCAGGCCAATCTCAAGAGAGGGCATCACTGCACTGACCACTTCCTCTAATTTATTATCATCCAGTATCTTGCTACAGGTGCACCATCTCACACTGTGCAGGTCACTAGTAAAGATAGGAAACAGTGCTGACCCAGTATTATCCCCGAGGAACATTATCTTAGTTGTCTGTAAAGCCCCATAAACATTTAAGATACTTGGACCTATGTGCAAATCAAAGGTTTCACACTTGTTGAAAAATGACAATTCTGTTTGAAGTTACAAGCATATCAAGAATGACAAAGTTCTAATTCAGAAGGAAAAAATAAGACTTTAGAAATCACACCTGTACTTTCCCAGCTTACACTTGGAAACAACTTCTGCAAAATTGACATTTATTCTCAGATATTCTTTTACTATATTGATAGCAAAATTCCAATGTGTGACTTAATTACCTGTGCTTACACCACAAATGTAGTCAAAAAGTTGATGAACCGGTTTTCCAGTTAGTTCCTCTAGTTTCCGTAGAGTCTGAAGTGCAACTAAACCCCTGAAACACAAAAAAAGCCCTTCAACTACAATGGTAGTTTCATTTTACATAGCTGTAATTAAGCCCACCTTTACTTAATTATAACTAACTATAACCGAGTAACTAAAACAGTAAGAAGAAAGAGTAGCAGAACACAATTAAAATGGAATTAGGAATACTAAATATGAATGTCATACTCAGGCATACCAAAAATAGTATTCAACAGCTACAGCCATATTGTTTTGTACCCATACTGTTCTGCAGCAAAGGCTCAGGAGTGATCATCTGTAGATACAGACTCAGGAGAGGTTTTAGCTGCAATCACACCACAAAGCACTAAGACCACCAAGTTTGGTCTTATCAGGGCTATATATGCCCCTTGGGACATAGTATTTTTCTTTTTTTTTTTTTTTTTTTTTCCTCAATGAATGTGTCTGAAATAATAGGAGAGATCCATTTCAGACTATCAGACTTGTGTTTCTATAGCATGCAATAGAAAAGATGCTAACTGTGCTGGGCTAGAGGTAGAAGACTGTATATGGCAAAAGGAGCACCAAAACAAGTCCTGTCTTGCCAACACATTCTGGTGAGAATGGCATGGCATGGCATGCTGCCCCCAGATCTGTCCTGGCTTATGCTGAAGAGCATTAATTAACCCAAAAATTATAACCAGATGAACACCACAAATTAGGTGGCACAACACACAGGAGTCATTACTCAGGCTCACTCTCCCGACATGTTTCCTTAGTGTTATAGATGTAGATGCTGCCTTCTAAAGATACTGTCTTATGATGTCACTCTTCCAGAAATCCAACAGAAAAATTAACACACTTTATGTATACATATAGTAGCCTTCTTTCTACTTTGTAAAATTTTTATGTTTTACAATGAACTTTTGGAAGCACAGATGTTGAAGTTGTGACATACACTTACTCCTTACTGAAGACAACTGATTTTGATGCAAGAAATACTATGGGGAAACGAAAAGTTCACAAAACAGTATTTCTGCAATGACTTCACACTTTCTATGAGTGAAGATTTGTGAATCAGTACATATTTGCCAACAAGTTTTCTTCAAATATGCCTGAAAACACAGCTTTTAGTAAACATCAGGCTTCAAATTTAATAAATATGCTTCTGCTACTACTCTTTACAAACTGTGGTAGGTGCATAAATTGATGCAGAACTAGGGCACACATAAGTAAGGACATGTGGTGCATAAATTTAAAAAAAAAAAGTATTAGCTGTAAAAGAAATATTAAATAAACAGCATGGCTAGAATAGCTTTCACCACTAACCTATTCATTCTTTCATATGAGACCAGTCCTGCTAAGGCAGGTCACCCTCCAAACAAGTACAAGAACATTTCTTGTATTGCAAAGTCACTGCAATCGTAAGAGTATAAACTACTTGTAGCATTTCACATCAATTTTGTATTTTTGAGATTAGAATTGTGAGCAGACTAACTCAAACAACCATTAAATTTACTTCCAGAAGGAGAATGAGCTAATCCAAGCACTTAAGTGTGTAACCAACTTTAGATGGGTAATTTCAGTGTCATAGGACTACTAAGGCATGGAAAATTAAGCACAAATGCATACAAAAATAACACACATTACTTGGATATTCAAATGTAACAGAACTGTAAATCATGAATTGCATCTTTGGGCACAAACTCAAAGAGAAACTGAAAATTTATTTCCAGTTACAGTATGAAAAAGGCTACTATACATAAAAACTATATATAAAAATGAAGCTTCACCTTGTTCCTCCTCCATCAATAGTGAGGACTCGAATTCCCCAGCCTTTCACAGGGTCTGTATATCCAATTATGGCTAAAGTCTCTCTAACAGCAGCCTGAAGACTTTCGTCATTTGCCTGTCTCAGTCGCAGTAGGCATGGGATTGCTTTTTCCTATTAATAAATACAAAGATATTTCATTCTAACTATATGCTTATATCAAAAGAATCCATGCTTACTAGTTTGGCATTTAAATATAAAAATAATACATCAGTTAAAATCAGAGTAAAACTTCTTTACATCAGTATATACCCATCTCTCTTTCTAACAAGAGAAGGAAAGGACTCTGATATTAAGTGAGACACACCTCATTGCTAAAGTAACTACCTATCAGAATTAAGTAATCCAGGTGAAACGTAAATCTGCCATATAGCTAGAAAAAACTGTATTTACCAGCAGTTTAGTTTTGTTAATGTCACATTGCTCAATTATAAACTCAAGTATGGTGCACACCAAGTATAGCTAAAAGCCCAGATTTTGCTGAATAAGCACCACACTCCTTCAAAACAGGAAACGCCTTCTAAGAGCACTAATATTAAAACAAAACAAAAATTAAAATTCTTCCTCACATTGAGTAAGTTTTAAATATCAATTATTATCACAAAGATATAGAGTGCTATAACCAAAGTGGGAGAACTGAACATACTCTTTCATAACAAAGTAACTCACATTTATTCCTGTGGATGCCCCTCCTGTACCCTGCCTGGATGATTCATCTGGTTTGTACTTCATTCCCAAAGATCTCCTTTACAGCAATTCTACAATTTATGTCACGCATCTGCCACATCTTTTAGTGACTGGCACTGGACTGGCAAATGCTGTGATTTGGCTAGTACTGCTCGAATAGACTATCACCCACCTCCTGTCCTCTCACTGCAGGAAAGAGAGCGAGTAGGACTAGATTATATGAACTTATTTGATGGTTATGCTCCGCTCTTGTCATCTCTCTTCAAAAGGAAGCATGCAAACAAGCATAAGAACTGTTGTGCATATGCAGATCAACTGTACTGTACGTTCCTGTTTGGTCAACTGTGACAGAGGACACAGTGTACGACCTTTATCTACCACTAGAATGAGCTATACTATCTATCCACATGACAATGCTGTGTGCTTCTAAAATAAACGTTGCAATCCAAAGAGCCTTTAGCTAAACTACTGACAGTTTGAATACAAGTCTGCTCAAACCAGGTAAAAAATAGCTGTAGACATTCACATTGTAATCTCTACAAACAGAAAATATGAATAGCCCACAAAAGCACAGAGAAAGCTTTATGTTATTCTACATTGATTGTCTGTCAGCTACTTAGTTGTTCTCTAAGCATGAAAACTATTTGCACCTTAATTGCAACTCCTCTGCTCTCTGGAAATTCTAGAAGATGATAGGTCAGTTCTTCAACCCTGCTGATACAGACTCTTCGATTAGAGGATCTTCGTAGGGCTTGAACTAAAGCTCGAGTCCTGTTATCAATACTCACTCTTGCAATAATCTAAAAAAAGATAAAGTCATACAGATAGCATAATACAGCTCTAAGAAATGAGTACAATTTGTCAAGACTAATTCCACGCTGTTATTTTAAGATTTCTCAGAAGTAATGGACAGTATGTTGTACTAGAGATCTCCTACAGGCTCCAAGTAAGCATTGCTTAAACATAAACAGGCAACCTTTTGATTCTTTGTTTACTGGAAAACTAAATAAGGAAGGTTCACAGCAACAATACACGAAAAAAACATGTGTCCGCATGTACTCAGAGGCATTTTCAGGGCAACTGTTGAAATCATCACATTTGGCCTATGAAGGAGTGTAAGATTGCTGTAACTACAACAACAAACAACCAACTAGTTTATCTGTATTCATGTATTCTCTGCATATATATAAACTAAATATATGCATATAGCATACCCACACACTATATACTTTATACAGAAACTTACATATAGATGTCTGTACTTAAATTGAAAGTATATACACATTTTTATATATATATACATACATTTATATATGTATTTATAAGTACAGACATCTATATGTAAGTTTAATCTTACATACAGTATCAGCATACATTTATATAGGTTTTTATGTGTATATACAAGTACATATGTACTTATATGTACATATACATATAAATAAATGTATATATGTAAGTACCTATAGATATACGCATGTAAAATATATATATTTACTTATATATAAATAAATATATTTATTTATATAAGTATGTATACCTTATTGCAGTCTTTCAGTACTTAAAGGACACTTGTAAGAAAGATGGGCACAAGCTTTCTAGCAGGGCCTGTTGCAATAGGACAAGGGGCAATGGTTTTAAAGTGAAAGAGGAAAGATTTAGACTAGATAGAAGGAAGAAACTTTTTATTATGAGAGAGCTGAAACTGGAACGGACTGCCCGGAGCAGCACTGGATGTGCCATTCCTGGAAACATTTACAGTCAGCTTGGATGGGGCTCCAAGCAACCTGATCTAGCTAAAGATGTCCCTGCTCGTTGGAGGAGAGGTTGGACTAGATGACCTTTAAAGGTCTCTTCCAACCCAAATTATTCTATAAGTTTACATATAGTTTAATATAAACATGCATATGGGTATATATACACTTGTATAAAATATACATACACATAGAAACAATAAAGACTTGCCTTTTCCCTCTGAAGAGACAGATGCCTTTCTCTCTCTTCTGCAATCTTCACCTCTTTTGCATTGTCCTCCTCATCTTTCTCAGACACTTCTTGTTCTGGCTGTTTACTCTTTTCTTGTGAAACAGCTTTTGTATCAGATCTTAACTTGGGAACCAACCCACCAATGTAACTGTCTACAAAAGCTTGTACACTGTTACTGGGATATGAAAGAAAGTTTGCAATACTTTTTTTGGTGGAAACTGGAAGAGTAGTATTTGTCTTTACAGCACCTGGAATCTCTGCTTCAGGAGCTAAAGTAGCTGCGGAATCCACTGTCTTTTCTTCACTCATTACAGTATTTTCTGATGAATCATGCTTATTCCTCTCTTCGCTTTTAGAGTCCTGAAATAGAGCACTCCTTTTTTTCTCTTGATCCATAACAGAAATATTGTTAAAGTACCAGTTGACGTGATCAGCTACGAAGTTGTAAGTCTGTCCAAAGTTTGTAGAAAAGTAGCTTATATGAAAAAGGTGGGTTTTAGTAGAAGCTGAATCTTCTGGAGTATCTTGATGACTATCACCTGAGCTTCCTAACATAGACTCGGAGTTCTCCTTTGCACAAGTGGATTTCTTTGCAGCTGGGCCTCTGTTGCAATCCTCATGTGTTCTGGCATCTGTGACTTGTTCAGCATTTTCTAGATTTGCATTGATGTTATTTGCATCTGCATTACTTTTATTTGTTTTTCCCAGGCTACCTGAGTGTGACTTTAATCGAGCTATCCGTGAAACCAGTTCACTGTGAGTGCCAGACACTGCCTTTGAAACAGAGTCTATAGTATTCTTAATTCGTGACATGCGATTGTTCACTTTTGTAAGTCCTTTGGAAGAAGTTAGAAGTTGAGAAACTCTGTAGTATAAGTAGTCATGGCCGTAAATGTATTTGTTGTACCAAAATGTTCTGCTTCTGGCCCATTTACACCGAGACTCGCTTGTATGAAAAACTCTGGGGTGAATGGCATGATTGATCCTCCAGCAGACTTTAGGTCTATACAAATACAAGTATCTGTTTCTTTGCTTCCACCAAAGGCCTTTTGGGTTAATCACAAACAACAAATACGCGTCTAAAGATAAATGAACTGTCATTACTTATAAATAGTTACACCTTTCCTATGTTGCTTGTCTACTTCATTCCAGAACATATAGTTCAATAAATAAGTCTCATATCACGGTGTTGTCTGAAAAAGAAAAAAAAAAAACAAAACAACCCAACAATAAAAACCCACTAACAAGCTAAACTAAAACCACAGAGTTGCTTCAAGCAGATGCAGCTTACTTGTTGCTTCAGTAAAGATAAACATTCAAATTGAACAATCTCATGGGAATATCTACTGCTCGGGACATTTGGTAATATTACCGCAACATTTTAATTGCAACATTTTATTCCCTAAAGGTCAGTTTAAGTCCATCTTGAGCAATGCAAAACAATTGTTGAAAGCATTTAGCGACATACATAACATTGCTTCCTGGTCTTTACAATAGAGAGAAATATGAATCTATTTAGATCTTGCGCAGAGACCAAATTTCACATCAAGCTGTCATTACATTACCACCCCTTTGCACAATTCTTCCCAGGGGAGAAGGGACACCAACTCTTTGAGCAAAGCTTCAGTATGAAGTCACAAGTTCAATGCAACGTTCCTATCCTAACAGCTGAAGGCAGTATAAAATCCTTATTCTGGAAAGAGAGATGTTTCTGGGGTGGGTCAGAGTTTTACACAGCATACAAGAGTTGCGCTGAAACTGCAGAAGCAAATCCACTATTTGCCTAAATGACAAGCCCAGGCTTCTCTAGCTACTGTCACAAATGCCAGGGGAGGTCAGGCAGGTTGACACCTGCGCAGCCCGACGCCAAATCAGCAGCAGAGGCGATACTGCCGCAGGCAGCGGCGTCCTTACTTACAGTTTCCCTCAGCAGCTATCTGAACCTACGCTGGGCCCGTCCCACGTCTGCCAGCCCTCCTGAGGGGTCATCACCACCGCCGCCGCCGCCGTGCAGCCGGGCCCCAGACTGGCGATATATAGGAGGGACGGGGAGGGGCCTCCTCCCCCGGGAGGGGCCGCGGGCTCTCCCTTTGCCTTGCGCCATTTCGCAGAAACGATTTCGAGCGGCCTCGTAAACAAAACACGGAGTCCTGTCCCGTCCCCGTCCTGTCCCGTTCCCCCCCGGCCCGGTGGCGGCCCCACGTCACGCGTTCACACCCACCCCTGCGTCACGCACGCGAGCCCCGCGTGCCTGGCGCGCGCTCGCCGACACCTCCCCCCGCCCCCTCGACCCCCACCTCTACGCACCCGCGGCAGCGGGTACCTGCTGAGCAACGGCTCCCGCCTCCCCCCGCTCCCCAGGCCGCCGCCAAGCGCCAGACGGGGCCTACCGCCCCTCAGGAGCAGGGAGGGCCGCGGCCCGCGCGGTGCCAGCCCGGCGGAGCGGGCGGGAGGCCGCCAGCAGCGGCGACAACAACAACGGCAGCTGCCGGACCGCGCTACTGCGCCTGCGCTGCGCCCCGTGCGCCGGAAACAGCTGAGACCCGCGCCGCCTCACCGGCCGCCGCGAGCGGGGCGGGGCGTTATGACGCACGGCACACGTGGGGCGGGGCGGGACGGGGCAAGGTCAGGGCTGTGGCGGCGGCAGCGGCGACGTGCGGAGCAGCACGCGGGGGGCGGGGCCAGGGGCCAGGTCAGGCCCGGCCCGGCCCGTCTCGCCTCAGCGCGGAGCGGGGCTGGAGTGGCCGGTCGGTGAGGCTGGGGCGGGGCCTGCAGGGCGCTCCCTCCGCCCAGCCCTTGGTGCAGCCTTTCCCCCCGGCGGTGAGGAGGAGGAGCGGGGTCCCTGCCCCGTCTAGTTTCACCACGGCCGGTCGGTGCATGGCGCCTGTTCCACCGCGCTTCCCGTGAGGGGAAAATGCCTTCACCGAAACTGTTGTCAAGCACTGGAACAGGCTGCCCGGGGAAGTGGTTCGGTCGCCGTCCCTGGAGGAATTTGGGAGACCTGTACGTGTGGTGCTGAGGGACATGGTTTAGTGGTGGACTTGGCACCACTAGGTTAATGGTTGGTCTCGATGGCTTTAAAGGTCTCTGACAACCAAAATGATTTTATGATTCTATTGCCTGCTTAATATTCAGAGGAAGATCACAAATACTGTCTTTCATAGGCTTGACAGGTTTGAGGGGCACCTTCACAGAATCGCAGAATGGTAGGGACTGGAAGGGACCTCTGGAGATGCATCTAGTGCAACCTTCCTGCTAAAGCAGGTCCTCCTAGAGCAGGTTATACAGGAATGAATCCAGGTGTGTTTTGAGTATCTCCAGAGACTCCACAACTTCTCTGGGCAGCCTGTTTCAGTGCTCTACCACTCCTACAGTAAAGAAGTTTTTCCTTGAGTTCCAGTTGAGATGGAATTTCCTGTGTTCCAGTTTGTGCCTGTTGCCTGTTGTCCTGTTGCCAGGCTCCATTGAAAAGAGCCTGCCACATCCATTTGTCACTCTCCCTTTAGATGTTTGTAAGCAATGATAGATCCCCTCTCGAGGTGCTCCATTGCCTTGATCATCTTTGTAGTCCTCCCCTGGACTCTTTCCAGTAGTTCTCTCTTTCTCTTGAACTGGGGAGCCCAGAACTGGGGACACAGTACTCTATATGTGGCCTTACAACGGCAGAATAGAGAAGGAGGATGACCTCCCTCAACCTGCTGGTCACCCTGTTTATAGTGCACCCCAGGAGACCGTTGGCTGCCTTGGCCACAAAGGCACAGACCTTGGTATTCCTCAGCCAGAGTTCAGAGCAGCAGCAGCAGCAGGAGGCCTGTACACTTCCTGCCTATGTGGCCTCTCTGAAAGGCAATTTTCATTGCCATTTTCATTCAAGACTTTGCCTTGAATGTTTGGAGGATAGTGTTTTATTTGTGTTTTCAGACTCCAGTCATCTGCCTCTGTTCTTTCTCACAAATTAAAAGGTAAAATTAATCTTCTTACTTGATATTTTATTCCCCAAAGGAAAATTAATATCCATTGCATTATTATCACATATTTTTTATAAAATGTATGGATTGAACTTTCAACATTTCCTGATGCAAGGCATTCTTCAGCTCTTGAATATTTTATGAAAATTAACTGAATAATTTGTGGTTCCATTCTCGCCCTCTGTCACTGTGGTGGGTTGACCTTGGCTGGTTGCCAGGTGCCCAAGGAACCTCTGTCACTCCCCCTCCACAGGACAGGGGGAGGAAATACAATGGAGAGATTATAAGTCAAGATAAGGACCAGGAGATCACTTACCAAGTATCATCATGGGCAAAACCCAGACTCTGCTTAGGGAAGTTAATTTATTACCAATCAAATTAGAGTAGGGTAAAACTAAACCAAAATCTTAAAACACCTTTCCCCTACCCCTTCCTTCTTCCTGGGCTCAACTTCCCTCCTGGTTTTCTCCACCTTCTCCCCCTGAGTGCCTCAGGGGGACAAGGAATGGGGGGTTGTGGTCAGTTCATCACATGTTGTCTCTGCTGTTCCTTCCTTCTTGCACTCTTCCCCTGCTCTATCGTGGGATCCCTCCCACAGGGGGCAAACCTCTATGAACATTACCAATGTCCTTCCCATGGGCTGTAGTTCTTCAAGACCTGCTCCAGCATGGGTCCCTTCTGCAGGGTGCAGCCTTCAGGAACAGACTGCTCCAGTGTGGGTCCCCCATGGGGTCACAAGTCTCATCAGCAAACCTGCTCCAGCATAGGCTCCTTGGTCCACAGTTTCTGCCAGGAGCCTGCCCTAGTGCAGGCTCTCCACAGAGTCACATCCTCCTTTGGGCACCCACTCACTCTGGTGTGGTGTCCTACATGGACTGCAGGTGGATATCTGCTCCATCTTTAACCTCCATGGGCTGCAAGGGGACAGCCTGCCTCACCATGGTCTTTACCACAGGCTCCAGGGGACTCTGTCAGGCTCCTGGAGCACCCCCTCCTCCTCCTTCACTGACTTGGGTGTCTGCAGGGCAGTTTCTTTCATGGATTCTCACTCTTCCCTCCTAGCTCTGCTGTTGTGCAGCAGTTTTTAACCCTTTCTTAAATATATTATCACAGGGGTGCTACCAGTGTCACTGATGGGCTCAGCTTTGGCCAGCAGCAGGACCATTTTGGAGCCGACTGTCGTTGGCTTTGTACAATACAGGGCCCGCTTCTGATGTCTTCTCACAGAAGCCACCCTGCAGCTCCCCTGCTACTAAAACCTTGTTACGTAAACCAAACACAGTCAAATTTTTGCATTCTTTAAAGAGTATCAAGGCAAGACTTGAAGGCAGCATTCCAGCATTTCTTCCTCAGTGAAGTACTCAGTGGCCACAAATAGCTTGTGAGCCATGTATTACCTAGGATCCTTCTGGCACAGAACAGTGGTGGTTCACACCCAGATGCTCATCTGTTGCCTCCTAAAAGCTTTCCAAGTTGCTGCCTTCTGGATTAGAGTGGCCTGTTCTGCAGGCATGGTCTGCTCCACCTTTCCTGTAGATGACTACTCATCTGGCTGTGTTATCTAATGATTGTTTACTTCAGGCAAATCCTTTTAAGGCTTGTGTGATATTCTTTAATTGATTGTGAGTTTTTCATTATATATGGCTAAGTTTTTAATTTTAATGCATTTTAATTTTAAAACGTAATAGCTGAAACAGTCTGAAAGTGTCTGCCCCAAGTTCCAGATGCAGCTCAGGAGGGAGGTTTTGCTGCCTGTTGTTTGATGTTGCTTTAGGTAAAGGCCACTTCCTATTATGAGGGCAGCACAGCACTGATACATTTTAGACTATGGGAGCAGTGTTAGCTTAAGCAGCTTCCCCAGCTGCCTCTGCCCTTGTGCAAGCCCCAGGACTCTTGTCTGCTTGCCAACATGGTGAACTGAATTAGATCTCATCAGATGACTTAAGGAGCAGCAGCCGATCTGAAGCCACAGCCTGAGCTGGCTTTAAGCAGGATAACTTGCATTCTTACCACAGCGAAGGATTATGCAAAACAAGACCTACAACTTCAGTAGGAATGAAGTTTTGCTGCGTTAAGCTTCGCAGTGCCAGGACACATCCTGCCTCTGTTTGACTGGCAAACAGGGTATTTTAGTAGGTGGCAGATGTTCCCTTTGCACTGCACATAGCTTCTTCCTAAACAGTCACTCTTTCTTCCATAATCTCGTAAAATTCTCTTCTGTCCCTGCTCAGGCCTTCATCTCACCACTGTGATATGTACAAGGGTATGTCGATTCATACTATTGCTAAGGAAAAGATCCAAGCATTTCATATTACAGGTCTAATCACAAACCCACACATTCTTACCACATTGGTCTCCCTGAGGAAGAACAGACCTGTCTGATCTGACACATTCAGAGGCCCGTGATTCATCAGCTTCTTAAAACAACCACTCAATTCTCTGAAAGAACTAGAAAACACTGGACAAGAAAAGATAAACTTATGTAATCCCAGGCACAAATTCTGCATCTACGCTTTCTCAAATATTTTGCCAAATTAGCCTTCTCTTTGTTGTGGTCTTGACATTAAAAAAAAAATTATCTCAAATTTATTTTTTTAAAAGATAGTCACTTCAGCTAAGCTAATTTTGTAGGCTCTCTTAATAGTCAAAGGTGAGCTGATTCATATCATTTGAATAAACACCTACTTTTTAGATAAGAGAAATGAATTCACCTGCAGTATTCCAAGGGTGGCTAGCCCCAATTACAGTTGTTTTCACATAGTATGGAAATGATCCCATTTATCATATTTTGAGATATATTTTAATTTTAATAGGATGTACATTAACTGTTTTAAAAATACTTTAATTTCAATACTTTCCATGGGAAGTCTCAAGCGAGAATTTGTTGTGATTATTGATGGGTTTTTTTGCTGATATCTATTAGGTCGCATACCCATCACCCAGGGTCTGTCATAGTGGTCCCTTGAAAAGTGATAGTCTGCAGTCTAGGAGAACACTGAAAGTAGTTTGACTTTAATGAGCACTATCCCTGTATCTTAATTAAAAAAAAACAAAGGCTTTCCAAATGTTTTCTCAGTGTACTTATTCATACTTTTTTTTTTTTTTAAATCAAGTTACAGATCAAAAATTGTGGCAAATCTTCCTAATTTAATGAAAGAGAGTTCTTTGGTGTATGTGCTTTTTGTCATGTTATATCCAAAGTATTGTAATGCTCATACTACAAGTGAGTTAACTGTTCATTTATATGAACAGCTTTTCTGTTCTTTTATGCTATACTTTTAAATGCCATTAATTAACATTCACATTTTTATGTTTGTCTTGGACTGCTACTTGGAGATAAAACCATAATGCATTATGAAGCAGTTTGATAAAAATTGGATATTTACCAAACATAGTTGTTCCAAAATTGGTCTTTTTAGGATCCTCTTTCTTGATCTGTGAAATATGAAAGTTTTCTATTTTCTTGCACTGTCCTTCACTGTAAAAGGTAGTGCAAATATACCAAAATTAATTAATTCTGGAATTCCTTACAAAATTAAGCCTTACTTTATTGCTATTCCTTTTGCAGAGTTGAGTCACTTCAGCTCCAATGAGTTAAACCCAAATAGAGCAACTGCCAGGACTGAGACATTAATTCTGAGAAATTAGTTTTGCATACACTTTCACTGTACATTTGGTACAAAGGTATTACATGAATAGCATTTGAGTATATATAAGTAGAGCTTTTATTTTTACTTGCCAGATTGATTATGGATGGTATCCTGTGCTGTCATCTAGGAGACTCAAATTAGAAAAACCCAAGTATTTCAAAGCATTATGACAAATTAGCATACATCGGTAGCGTAGTATTCTGCTAATAATGGTATTGAGATAATTGCTTTAATCTAACAACATCAATTAAGCCTTAGAGAAAATGCTTGTTTCTAGTTTTATAAATATAGTATGACATAGGCAGAAGCTATATAGTGCTCCCAAGTACTTTAAGCTTTGTAGATGCAGAACCCAGGTATTCTGCCTCTTAACACTAGATGGCAGACGAAAATGGGAAAACATTTCCTTGTTTTCAGAACTAGAATATTGAAATATTAATTTGCAACTTGAATGAACATTCACTGAAAGTTCTCAAAATAAGAAGAGCGAAGACTATTGTACACAGACACAAAATATCATGCTTATGATAGCATGGATACTTTTTGCAGCCTTTCATTTGGCTGCAGTTTTTTGGCACAAATAATCAAGTGGAACATTTCTACATTATTTTCTTATTGCTTTTTTATCTCCGTTACTTCCCTTCAATATTTTGCTCTTTTCAAAAAGAACTAAAGCTCTTGAAGGCTTGGAAAGGCTTAAAACAATCAAATAGTAGAGAAACTTCCAGAGAACAGTGGCCTTGCTGGTGATACATTGCAACTGCTTTGTATCTGCCTTACATCAGTTACCTAAAGTAACTAGTAGGACTTTGTTCCTTATTGTCATTGAATCTTAGAAAATAATATGGAAGTAACATATTTGCTACAGAGGCAACTAGTTTTCACAGAATATTACAAATTGTTGTACTAAATACTATGTAATCAGTTCACCTAGCAGCCGGTGAGTATTTTGGGTTGTTACCCCATTCCTCTCCCAGACACATCTTGCAGAAGAAGCGTAGCAGGAGGGTCTGAATCCCCAAGAGTGCATTCACACTGAATCACCCATTAAAATCTTGATTCATCCAGCTGTAGCACCACATGGAGGTGATTGCTTGCAGGTTGTGAGCCACTTCCAGCGCCCCAGACAAGGCAGCTGCTCTCTGTTAGTTAGTGCTGTTAGTTAACAAGGTGCTGTTAGTTAACAAGACACTTTGGCAATGCTGTGAAAAACCTGCTTTGCATTGCCTATTATGTATAGATGTGTAGTGCATTTGTGGGAGTGATAACCAGCAGACTTCATTGCTATTAAACCATGATGTGCCTATACAGTAGTAGGAGAGTAACAGGTTGTCCTACATCCTGCCTGATCTCTCCCTCTCTGTGCTGTTACTGTGGCTTGCAGAGACTCTGAGCCAGCTTGTCTATCTTCAGTGCCACACTGGGCAGTGCCAGCAGAGTTAAGATCCATAATCAGAAAGACCCAAGTTGTCCCATGGTGTCTTTCCTTTTGGGGTTGTTCCCAATGAGAAAAGTAAGTGTACGGGAACAGAAGGATAAGTGCAAAAGTAAATATGAGTTTTCTGCCACATGGTTAGGAAGTAATCTACAAGCATGTCCATGACTTCCTTCTGGTGTTGGTTCCTCCGATTATTCTCATTATGCAGCAGCTTTTGGAATAAAATACATATATAGGACCAAACACCAGACTGTGGCATTCCCGATCCCATGGGGATACAACATTGTTTCCCTGTTTCGAAGATTTTTTCTTCTTGGTTCCATGAATTTTCAGTTCTTTTCTACATGGTCATCTTGTTTCAACAAGAGGATAAAGCATTTTCCATTCTGCCTTGACAATAATTAGACGAACAGGAAATTGTCTAAGGGAATCAGAAATGTGTATTTAAACTTTCTCAGTCTGAAAATAACACTGAACCTATTTTCTTTCATCACCTGGGCAAATATTCTATTCAGAATAGTGTTATACTAGATATTATCAATGACCACCTCCCTGTTCCTCTTCCCTACTATTATTGTTGTTCCTCCTTTCCCTGCCCAGGGATTTCCATTTTCTCATCCCTTTTGAAAGAACTGAAAACATTTCCTTGAAAAAATTGTTGTAAGGTGTCTTTAGAGTTACAGGCTCTGCATTTTGAATGGGTAAAGGTACCCATCTCTCTTTCCAAATTAAGACTCTAGATTAGAAGCTGGATCTGTAAATTAGTTATGCCCCCCTCTGTTCTTTTTCCTGCTTTGCTAAATCCAAACAGTGTCTTGCTTCCTACCCAACATAAAGGTGCCTGGATCCCTATATCAGGTTCTGTATTCTCCTCAGGAAATTGGTACCTGAAGTCCTTTACACAGCTTGTCTTGATTTCCTATGCCTCCACAGCTCATAGTCAATGGGCTCTCGCCCTGACCAGCACTTCTGTGCATTCTAGAAATCTAGCTGCTAAAATCAAGAGTGTACTAATCAAATTATTATATAGTAATTATGAATAATGCAGTTGATTACTTAGAATTTGAAGTTATGACTCATGCTAGAGGTTATATTACAATTCCTTTTCAGCCTCCTGTGATTACTTTACTTAATAGTCATTCTGTTGTCACTCAGCACTCAAGAACTGATGGATGTGCATTTTTTTTATTGTAGCATCTGGTTGAAGGTATGATTGTGCAAGTGCCAAAGTTCTTGGCATGAATGGAAGGAGGTCAAAACATACAGCTTCTTTAGGTCCACTGGAATTAATTCACTGTCCTCATTGTTTGCAATTGCTTATTCAGTATCATCGGGGAAACTGAGTAATTGCTATTTACCTTACCTTTTAATTAAACCATTGAAATATGTCTGACCTTTGCACCAGACTGTGAGGTATTTTACTATGTTCCAGTGTTTTTTTCCCTTTATTAAAAAACTCTGTTTATAACTTCTCACCTGTGGAAAAAGAACTTTGTCATTTTTTAGAAGCAGTCCATCATAGTTCCTTCTCCTGAAATTACACATTATTTCTCCATTTTTGTTTGCTCTGACCAGCCTTAGTGTGATTCCTTATCCATCAGTTGTTTTCCACGGCCCTGGTGGCAGGTGAACTGGCAGGCCATTTAGTGTCCTAATGGAGAATCCAGACTGTCTGGAATGCTGCAAATGAAAAAGATTCTTTTTTGGCAGAAACCTGCGTACCTGATTTATAATGATTTATTTCTATCTCAAGTTAAAGTAGCTGTATGAAAGTTGTAGAAGTACCAGTAAAAGCTCAGTATTGTTCAAGTAAACACTATGTACAAAGGTCCATGAATTTTTACATCCATGATGGGAAAAAAAGGTGTTATTTAGAGAATGATTTACAAGCTGTGGAAGATTATTCTGCCACCATAATTCAGGTACACGAATTAAGCAAACCAGTTCCAGGCTTAGGGCTGAGTGGGACTCTCAGTCGCTGCTTTCATAATGTCTCTGAAATCAGAAGCATGCCCAAAGAATGAGGACAGCACTGGTAAATAATAAAGCTTTTACTGAAACAAGTTAAAAAGTTACTCTTTCAGATCTAATCGCCTTAGGGATTAAAAAGAGGCATGTAGTAATGTACGTAGTTAGTGGTACTGTTTTATGATGACTACCTATGACAGGCCTAGTTACGAGTCACAGGGGACCCATACCCATTGTTTTTTCCCTGGCTTTAATGCCTGTGGCTAATTCCTACTGAAGGATGCACTTAATTTAGGAGGGTCTTGTTCCAAAATATTGCCTAACAGTAATTTAATCAAAATCAAGCACTAGTTTGATGTGTTGCAGTCCTACATTTTAAGGGTATAAAGCTGTATTTGTTCTTATGTAGCTTTTAATCTTACTAAAGTAACTTGCCCTTTCTTTAAATGCACAGTTAACACATACACACCCAAAACATAGGCATATGCACAACTATGAGCTGGATCTGCTTTGAAGGGTTTAAATTCCATTTATTTTTTATATAGACGGGATTACCAGGACAGAATGTTGTCCCATGTTCTTTATAATGTTAATATGAAAAATTAAGGGTAGTTTGTAGTGCATCTGGTCTGGAAATGGATGAGATTTTGGGTTGTCCTGACATTTTCTAATAGTCTTTTGGCTTCCCTAAAAGCTCTCCTTCCTGCCCAAAAGGGGTTTTGTCCAAATCGAAGCTTAACTCTTTCTGAGGAATGGACTTACTGACTCCATTCATCATTTTGTGTCTTCTGTGACAACAGCAGCTGCCTACATCGCATGATTGCGTATATGCTCTCTGCAATACTATCTGCAATACATTTTTCCCTGTCTTTTGTTAGCACCTTGGCTTTAGCTGTTGCATTTGAGGCTGATTTAGTTCCATAGACCCTCTCTAGTAACTTTCTAACTATAGAGGGTTGGAGTGGATCATTAAGTCAGGTCCAAAGAACCTTGTATGTTAACATAACTCTTGAATTAGCAGTGAGATTTTTATTTTTATTTTTTTTAAGAAACCAGAATGTAGAAAGTTCTACTAGTCCAGCAGCAAAAAGTCTACATAATTTTAGCCAAGTCAAGATGACTTACAATGAAGTAGTTTGTCCACCGCATTTTGGAAATAAGCAATATTTTCATACTGGAAAATATGAATCTACCTTGCTGCAAATGCATCTGTGCTACAGGCTAAATCCTTGAACAGTACTCGTGTGGAGCTTTCACTAATCTCCTATATGAAAGAATCCATATACTACCCATTACAATATTTCTGAAAGGAGTTCTCCTTACATTTCATGTTACTGGTATGTATTTACATTACTTCATACATCTCCTCAAATTCATTCTGCATCAGTAGGGCAATTTCAATGCAATACTATGTTAACTCTTTTTTATCTAACTAAATGTTTTACATAAAAACATAATAAGAATTAAATGTTTCTACCATCTTCTTGATATCTGGATTTTTTACTGCATACTCAAGTCCTTTCCACCCTATAAGGTCTATGGTAGCTTGTTTTCACATTTTAATATTTGAAAAGAAATAGAATCATGTCAGCACTAGGGAAATTATTTTTGATTTCTCCAAAAGTCCTCTAGAGATGTAGCTGACCACATGAAAATTTATTTTTCTTAATTGGTTTTCATGACTTGACACGTGCAGTGGCAATAATCTACTAGCTCTTCAGATCTACAAAATTTGACAGAGAAAAGAGGCAGATATGGGTTTCTTAAATCAAAAGCAGGCATCAATATTTTCCACTTGATCTTTTCTCAAATAGGAATTTTTTAGAACTTTTTTATGCATTCCAAAGTAAAGGAGTGCAAACCTATTATCTTTGCAAGTTGTATTTAATAAGTAATGTCTGTCATAAGATGAAATGGTTGCTGGTTTTTAGAAGGGGTGTGTATGTGTGTGCTTTTAACACTAAAGCGCGCTTATTTCTGCTTCAGCATATATTCCTTGCCTGGCTTGGTAAAAAGCATCTGCAATGTGAGCATCTGCAATTCATGCAGTTTTTGGAAGACAAAGATTATTCAGTCGGGCAAAGATTTGATTAAGGAGTAATCTGATATCAGCCTATAAGAACTTTAAGGGCATCTACAGAGTTGATGGAACCAATTATTCTCAGTGGTGGCAAGTGATCTAATAAGAGACAGGGGCCGCTGTGAGAGGTTCTGAAAGCTCCTTAGGAAGTAATTTTTCACAAAGAGAACTGAAATCAGCTGCCCAGGGAAGTGGAATTTCCATACTTGCAAGATTTTAAGACCTGGCTGGACAAAGCTATGTCTGACCTGACTAGTGATGTTGTTAGTCTCACTTTAATAGGCAGTTAAGCTCTGGAGGAAAACCTCAAGATGTGCCCTCCAACCAACATTTTGATGATTCAGTGATTCTATGATAACTCATACTTTCATTACTATTCATACTCCCTTCATACCAATATTTCTGCGATTCAGTGATGCTACGATTAAGATACTTGGGCTAGTATAGTCAGAATTGTTTTCCATGGGAGAAATTTTGGCTGAGATTTGCCTGAATCCTATCTTTGAAAATATTTCCTTGAACAATAAAGTGACTTGAAATGATTACCCAGCTATAAGTACAGAAAAAATGCTCACTTGATTTACATCTCATGTAGGCTCAGTAAATTCAAATGGATTACTTGACAGCACCACAGATTTGGAGTATCAAATACCAGAGGATGGATAAGGGAATTATTAATTGCATAATACTGGAATTTTGCAAATTACAACCATAATAAAAAAGTAGGCAATATCTTATCTTCCAATATAATATTTTTAAAATAGTACACTTAGGAAACTACATGGACAGAGTCGAAAAATTGTCCACAATCCCAACACAACGATAGGGTAAATCCTATCTAAATGAGCCATGGGCCATCTCAGTGTGCTCTAGGGCAACTCAAACAGTACTTTGTACCTACACTCAGGTGCTGAAGTGAAGCCTTGGTTCCTGTTGGATGTGGTGGGATTTGACACACACAGCTCACACGTAAGCCACAGGCTGAGGGAAGTGTTTATTCCCCTCTACTCAGCACTCATTATACCACATCTGTAATGCTGCCTCTGGCTGTGGAGACCCTGCTCAGGAAAGCTGTGATGAGCTTGAGAGAGCTCAGCATAGGGCCA
Source organism: Scolopax mira (assembly GCA_004320125.1). NCBI lineage: Eukaryota > Metazoa > Chordata > Aves > Charadriiformes > Scolopacidae > Scolopax > Scolopax mira. The sequence continues at coordinate 47,422 of BJBW01004983.1, forward strand.
TGAGGATCATCAGAGGGCTGGAAGATATTACCTATTGGGGGAGGCTGAGTGAGCTGGTCTTGTGCTCTGCACCAGGGGGCTGCTACAATAAAAAATGAAGTAAAGTAGCTGGTTTTGAAAGACAGGGTAAAACCAGGAATATAGATAGCAAGGAAATCTTAGGTCCCTTCTGATGCTGGGAACCCCACTTTTGTGCAGCATCGTACAGACACCAGGTAGATCTTCCCTTGGCAAGCTGCACAGGTGCTGTCTGTGGAGGGCTTTTTAGCCACAGAGCCTTTTATTTTGTGCAGCAAACTCATGTATCTTCTCCTGACAGGCTGGGATGTCATCTCTGTCATAGCAATCACTAGCACAGGGCACAGTCTTTAAGTACAAGGCCCAGTAGAGCAGCCAGGTCCTGTTCAAGGTCACTAACCCTTCAAGTACAACATCTTCTGCAAGGCTCTCAGTCTATCTTGTTCAACCTGGAGAGAGACAGCTTCGAGAGGGCTAAGAGTGCCGTCAGCCACAGTGAGGGTGGCAACAAGTCCATGCCAGACTCTTACTGAGGTCACAGCAGAAGAACTTGAGATGGTGGTCAGGATCAGGGGAGGGTCTGGTGGCACATAAGGAAGCTTTTCCACAATGAAAATAATTGTGCATTTGTAACTGGTTACCCAGGGAGGTTGTGGGGTTGGTCTCTACTTAGGAACAAACCCTAAGTAAACTGGCCTGAATTCAGTGCTGTCCCTCCTTTGAGCAGCTGCGTGCTTCTGTAATTCTAATCAGACACCTACATTTAACTCCTAATCCATGAGATATATCCCTCCCTACTAGCTAATCAACAAACTTTAGATGACAGCTCAATGATAGATGACATTGAGAAATTCAGCAAAAGTTAATTAAGATGTGGTTTTCCACACTACTGAAAGTAAACAATGTAGAAAAAGAATTTAACTTGGATATGGTTTGGAATGAAGCAAAGCTGGGCAGCAGGAGAAGGATAATATTAGAGTAAAAGAACAGCTAAGACTACTTAAACATTTTCATCTGTTATCCTGTTTTTCTTTTCTCAGTGAATTATATTCCCAGAGTGGATTCAATTTCAATATAACGTTACTCTGAATGTTGCTAGCATGGATGAAAAAGAAGGAAAGGGCAGAATTATAAAGTTATGAAATCATTAACATATATTGAACTGATTATATGCAAGATGGAGTAGAGTCTTACATCATGAGGACAACTTGTACAAGAACGGACACCTCCCTTTTTATAAACATGGCAAAGGCTACTTCTTGCAGAGCCTGCTTGCCCTTTACCCTCTGTCCTCATGCTGGGTCTGACACCTATTATAGCACGTCTGCTGCCCAGACAGCGTGTGCTGCGTACGCATGTATGCCTAGGAAGAGTTGCCCGTTCCCAGGGAGCTTGTTTAGCTACTCTAGGTGTAGGTGCTAAAACAGACCTGATTGTGAAAATCATATAAATGTATGCTTCTGGTACTATATTCTGGTTAGTCTTCCGATAGCGTCCCAAAAGTGACTTGTGTTGCATATTCTGGTCTTTTTATGTATAATGCCTTGATCATCTTTCAGATCATGAAATGTGAATTTATCTTCCATCTCTGACCCTGGACTTACTTAGTTTTCTATTCAGTGTATTCCTCTTTCAACCCTCTTAGTCCTAGCTCTGCCTAAATGTAGATAGCTACCTGGTATCCTGCTAGAAGAATAAAGATTCCACCTGTCTTTTTGTTAACTCGTGGAGTGAGGGTGGGCAAAGGAAATGATTTTGGAGCACATGCTTGAAGCTTTGGAGCACAAACATCTCCATCTGAGGCATAATTGGAGATCAGCCAGCCTGCTCTGCAGCGCAGTGTCTGCCATCAGCAGAATGCCATCAGATTCATGGTCTGTGGCCAATTCAGTTATTCTTCTGGAAGGTGGTGGGTGAAGGGAGGGCAAGGGTAAAGGCAAAACCATTTGTTCCCTACAGTCTTGCAGTGCTGTTTCCCACTAATCATCAGGATAAATTCCAATCTGGGGGAAAAACTAAAATGAAACAACCTCAGGAATCCAAGTTTCCTACAAACAAGCTTCAATTTAGGAAAAAATTATCAGGTATATTAGATTAAGTTGTTATGACTCTTTGCAACATGGTCATAGAGAAAAACTGTTGTAGGGTCAGGCAGTGTTCAGCCAAATCTGGATCATGGATATGTATAGCCGCTGTTGATGGCAAAGCGTCCCAAGGTTGTTGAGCTTCTCTGTCACCTGTTCTCCTAGTGTTACCCTTGTTTGAGATATTGACATCAGTCCCGTCCTGGGATGGAAGGGGAAAAGAGAGAGAGAGAGAAAAGACCACGATGTTTTCATAAACTATTGTAGTCTCTCTCAGCATCCTGTTTACATATTTTGCCCATCCCTTGTCTGTTGATACATGAAAAATTTTAGTGCCAAAGAGATGATAGTCTGTTTGGGAGGTTCCTCAGATGATTTTATAACATAGTCATGATCACAGAGATTAATCAATGTAGATGCAGTATTATGCACTATACATGCGGCACAGACATACTTTTAACCTTATTGGTTTCCTCTTCAGAAAGACATCAAATTACCAGTGTCCCAGCTGTAACCAAAAGGATATGAGTGCTCTAGCTTCAGACAAGATTGCATACAAACATGCGTTATCTTTCATATTAAATTAACTCATTTCATCTTTTGTGATTAAGAGGGCAGTCTAAGATTAAATCAAAATTTGTCCTCTTATCTGCCAGTAACAATATGCAAAGTCAAATGGGAAGACTGAAGAACAATGAAGTTCTTGTGGTCATGATACAGCTTACTCAATAAAAACAAAAAGGATTAGGTGCTGAAAAATGACCTCCCAGCCTTTAGCACTATAGTAGAATAGCGACCCTTGGAAATTGTTTCATTGTACAGACCTTTTCCTCAGTTGGATTTCCCACTGAATTTTCACTTATTTTTCTATTAAATTCTCAGTAGACTCACAGTCCCATTAGAAGTAATTTATTTCACATGTGTTATTTTTCATTTTGCTGAGAAAAATCTCAAAGTCTTGACCCTGTTCTTGCAATAAAAAGATTATTTTTAGGGCAGTTAAAATATTTTTCTTTTTTTTTCCCACTTTCCTTTTTTTTTTTTCTAGAATCAGGTGACTTCAAAAAAGAGAAGGGAAAATAAAAAGCTGTGGAAAAAATGCATTTCTTTGTTTATGCTGCATTTAGGATGTGGTCATGGCCCAGGAGCCTAGAGAATTGCAGTTACGATGCGCCTGGGCTCAGGGGTCCAACTTTCCGTCTACGTGTAAACATTCCTCCGCCTTCAGCCGGAGCATGCACTTCTGGTTTGCGTAAAAATAATATTTGCAAGAACCCTCCCGAGTAAGATCATTTAAGCATGATTTTGGCCACAGCTATTTACGAGTTCGGGCTTTGACTGAAGTGAGTAATTGAATTACGTCGAGCCTCTGAAGTTTGCCTTTTATTTATATATTTCCCCCAATTGTGTGGCTCGGTCTGCCATTGGCTGCAGTCCCTGCAGCCTACCCGAGGGCTCTGCAGTTACATAAGGCTCTGCTGGGAGCCTATATAAAGCCTTTTTGCACGCCAGCAAGAGACAGAATTTTATCAAGATCCAGGTCCCACTGCTTTAGTTCGCACAAGCAGGAGGAGATTTGCTTGAAGATAGACCGAAACCTGAAGCCCCGGGCTGGTTTGTTTGCTAGCCACTACTTCACAGCTGTCAACCTGAGTCGCAAGTAGCAGCTACTGTGAGTAGCTTCTGTGCACTATGAAGAATTTTTCATTTCCTATGCAGGATAACACACGTCAGACCGAGAGTCCTTCTCCTCACAGATTCCTGGGTTTGACAAATCAGTCAGATCCTGTTGGGAGACCAGAAAGAGATGAGCAATTAGCTCAAGTAGAGATTGCTGTGCTGGGGGTCATATTTCTGACAGCATCTGTGGGCAATTTTATTCTCATACTGGTGCTGTGGCGAAGAAGAAAGAAGCTCTCTAGGATGTATGTATTCATGCTTCACCTCAGCATCGCTGACTTAGTGGTAGCCTTTTTTCAAGTGCTGCCTCAACTCATATGGGATATTACAGACGTTTTCATAGGGCCAGATTTCTTGTGCAGAATTATCAAGTATCTACAATTGTTGGGCATGTTTGCCTCTACTTATATGATAGTGGTCATGACAGTGGACAGATACCAAGCAGTTTGTTACCCTATGGTCACTTTCCAGAAGAAGAGAGCTCTCTGGAACATCCCCATTTGCACCAGCTGGTCTATATCACTGATTCTTAGCCTACCACAGGTATTTATCTTTTCTAAGACTGAAATATCTCCAGGTATCTTTGAATGTTGGGCTGAATTTATTCAGCCATGGGGCCCAAGGGCATATGTTTCTTGGATTTTTGTAGTTATATTCTTCATTCCCTCAGCCATCCTTATCATGTGCCAGGTTAAGATTTGCAAAATAATCAAAAGAAATATATATGTGAAAAAACAGAATGAATACGAAGTAACAAATCAGAAGCAAGTCCTGCCATCCCGAGCAAGCAGTGTGAACTGTATTTCAAAGGCTATGATCAAGACTGTAAAAATGACAGTGGTGACAGTTGTTGCGTATGTTCTCTGTTGGTCACCTTTCTTCATTGCACAGCTGTGGTCTGTGTGGTTCCCCAGTGTCGTGACTGAAGGTAAGGTACTCTCCATCCTCATTCATAACTTCATAGCAGGCTAGCACAGCCCTGTATTGCTTTATATTTGCACTTTACTTTTATGTAAAAGCTACATGCGATCATTTGAGTATTATTTAAAAGAAAATGCTGGATTGATTTTATCTGCTTTATTTAATTAGGAGCAGAAAACTTCATGTGTTCTGTGATCAAAACGTCATATAAGTGTGTGTTTTGTGTGTGTGTGTATATTTTGAGTGGTTAACGATTTAAAGATTAATAATCAGCACAGGGAAAAGTAGATCATCTGCTCCGGCAAGGGTTCAGTCTTTTAGAGGTTTTAGATATTGGAAGAGCAGTATTTTGGGTTCTTGAGGTGAAAAGGCATAATTAGCTATTCAAATTAAAAAAGTAAAGATTTCTTATTTACTGGATAGCACAGTGATGTTATAAGACATCTGATTTGATTTTATTTTTTAATATTGAAATCATATTGATGTAGTCTCTGTAGTACACTCTGAAACAAATAAAAGTTGTGAAAAACAGTTGCTTATAAAGCAAAAAAATCAACCCAGAGAAAAATATCAAATAATACCATGTTGTAAAGAAGATTAATCTTGTCAAACTTACACTGTTTCCTCTTTGTGAAAGACACACTCTGTATGTGAGTTTATTTAAAGTTCACCTATTCTAAACTCAAAGATATAGGAGAAAGAAAAGATCTCTGTCTGATGACACAAAAGCTTCTGATCTTTGTTTTAAGAATTCTTTCTGTCAGTGAAAATTCCAGTCTTACTGTACATATATTTATATCAGTATATATATATGTATTTATCTCTGTCTATCTAGCAGGTTAACAATTGCTTTTAAATTTAATGCAGCTACATAAAAGAAGAGCTATATAGAAATATTCAACTCTGAAATGCATGCAATACAGTGTGCTTCATACCTTCAACAATAACTGATTGCATGGAATAAACGGGAATTTCCTCCTACAAGATTAACTTTAATATATGAGCAGGTACACCAGAAAGCAGCAGACTGTGCAAATGTTCCTTATTTGTACGAGCGCTTTATTTACTCTGTTATTCCTTTAACTTTTTCATTCTAGGTTCAGCATTCACCATTATCATGCTCCTTGGCAATTTAAATAGTTGCACCAACCCGTGGATTTACATGTATTTTTGTGGCCACATTCCATATTGCACAAATAAGCAGCTGGAAAACACCTCGGCTCAAGAGGAATCGGTGATCACAGGGAGCATTCATCTCGTAGACAGAGACCCTGAGGAAAACAGTACTTCTACATAAATGTTGAATGCTTTTTGTTGTTCTGTTACCCTTGCTATGTTCACAAGGTATATTGGTATTTTACCACTGCCCTTTCTTTTGTGGGTAAGGAAGCTGGGAAAGTGTCTTTTGTTGTATAAATGTATTTCTCTGCAGTTCTGTAGCATGTACAAGAAGTTTCTGTGCTGTGCAAGCCTGGCTCAGTACTTCCATCACCACTGTGGTAGCAGAGTGAATTTGTAAAGACTGACATAAAGATACATAAAGTGTCTTAGACATTTTACATCCTAAAGTACTTTCTTTTCTGTGCACAGATTTCTAAATAATAAAATTTTACAACTAATCCAATAAATTGAAACATAATTTAAAGCGAATCTGACAAAATTAGACTTGAATATGTGTTCAAATTGAACCATGAACTGTTCATCATTTTGGGTGTGATTGGGGGACAGTTTGACAAATCTCGATAAAGCAGCAGAAAGTCTGAAAAATCCATTGCCAGCTATTTTTAATACCTCTTTTAAGTTAACTCCTTATATACTTTTATAAAATGCCTAGCAGCTTAGTATCATTTTTCTAAAAAGAATTCAGTGCCCTTGTGACACCGAACACGTACTTCAGTTTCAAATGCAGTCGTGGCTCTCAGGAGGTCGGCAGCAGAGTAGCAGTCCAGGCTTGTGGCTTCACACCACAGGATTTGATCCTCCATGCATTGCCTGATGTGGAAGCAGTTAACTGAAACTCCCCACATGTATACATATTTTAAATAAAAATAGGCACCAGGAATGTACACTTTCATTTGGTATTCAGATCTATTTTTTTCCTGGTATGCAATTTATTGATAGAGTGTGCTTAGAACCCCTTCAGGCTCAAATTCAATTATTTCCCCTTTGTGGTAAAAATAAATCTGCATATTTTTATCTCAAAATGCCATTTGCTTGCTAGTTTGTGGGTGGTTTATCCAGGTAGCTATTTATTCCCCTTTCAGTGTCTGCAATCTAATCAGAGTATGGACAGAATATCAGCAAGACACTTTCAGGTGAGAATAAAGCTGCATTCAACGAGATTCTTGGTGATATTTGCATATCATCTGCCTCCATTATACTATGTTTCATCAGGGCTATTCACGTTTCATTTTTAGTGTTAGCAATCTTAAATTTCAATGGAAAACCTATAAAAGTGCGATTTTTTTTTAATAGTCTTTAAATTGTACTCGAAATATTGATGTAAACTAAATACTGATTGAATTGTGTGAAGTGCTGCTGTACTATGAATAGTTACACTTTAGGTTAATGTGTGCCGATAGGACTGAATATTCTATCATTTCTATTTCCTAGATAGTTACACTATATAGGGGTAAAACCGCAATATTTCTTTTATTTATGGTGGGAAAAGCTCGTGTCCAGTCCAACTGTCAAGAAGAAAAAGTGTCCAGCAAGTAGGAAGAGGAGGAAGATGGATGAATCTAGTACTATAACCAGACAAAAATAGGAAGACTCTGCATAAAGTCTCTTATTATAATTGCAATTGATACTTTTTTCTTGCTGTTCCCCCTTTCCTCCCCATCTCTTTAATTAATAATTGTTCTACTCCACATGTCCCCAGTCACAGCAATTCTGGAACTCAGATGGCAGTGTCCATATCTGCAGTATGAACATCCAAGATATAATAATATAATACTATTGATAAGATATTTGTTGTATTCAGCCACTGATTTGCTAAGACTTTCATTTGAATTAGCTCTTGGTTAGGTTCTCCCTTATGACTTACTTCAATGGTCAATGGTGGGTTTTTTTTGTTTTTCCACTTCCTTTGATTGCAGGTAGTTACACAGTAAAATATGCAGTGTTGAAGGAAACTATAAATAGAAATGCTTTGAGGAATTACCTGTGTCATTGTACTACTGGATTTGCAGCAAAACACACTGAAAGCCTCAAAAGGTATACATTTGCAAGGAAAACAGGCATTCAAATGGCATGCAAATAATCATCCAGATCCAGAACTGTCATAAGTCACGGGACTGCTCAGAGACATGGCAGTAGAGCCATGTCATTTTATACCACCTGATCTGGCCTCTGATATTTAAAAGGTATAACTGCTACTACTTTGCATTTCTGCATTGCTCACGTATTTTTTACTGGCTCTATAAATAATTCGGTAAAGCTTAATTTCTGAAGTAACAGTAGCTCAATGTGTTCTATAAAAGCCTGAGAGCAATATTGACTGCCCATATTTCAGATACTTTGATCATGTAATGAATGAAATGTCAGAACTTTTGAAGTTTAATAATGAATTCTCACTGTCTGTAATGTTTGAAACAATAATGGTTTTGTCTCTCAAGTGCTATCTTGCTGATTCTTTCATTTTCTTTCCCCTGAGGTCAGTTCTGCTGTTAAGAAGAAAAATAAAGGTTACTGTACTACAGTGTCAGTCCATGGACACTTGAATTTCAGTCCATCAGGAGGTATTTGAATGTCAGGTATTCCTGCTTTCTTTTTCTGCCAACGTGGATTGGGCTGCATTTTCCAGATGTAAGCCATTATCCCATATGGTCTGCCCTGTTTGCCCCATGGGCAATGCTGACTCCTGATGAACACACTCAATAGGGAATTCGGTTCTGGTCCAGGTATTCCATCAAAACTAGTTTTCAAATGATGGAAAATGCATTTTGATCACTTTTTTTTTTTTTTCCGGATAAAGTGTCCTTTACAGGACATTTTTTATTCTCAAAGAAAAAGACATTTAAAAATATACTGAAATTTTTCTCTTTGTAAATTTGGCCATTAGTTTTCTTGAGAGTTGTAATTTGAACATCTTGTGCCTCTGATTTCCTCTATATTTTGATTCTTCAGCTGAAGTTTGTCTATTCAAATTCACTGTTGCTTAGATTTCTAATAGACATTGCAGTATCTCATTAGGAGAGACATCACTGTAGTCTGGCCAAGGAGTTTAATCCACATGGGAGAATCAGAAGGTCAAATGTAGAAGTCCCTGGAGACAATGTAGAAGTACGTGTGAAAGAAAAAAATCCAGTTATCAGATTAAAGCCTTTGTCATCAATGCCTAGATTCTGTTTTCTCATACAAATCATTTCTAAGCAGAAAAATGCATAGTGTACAAGTTCAGTCTTGAAGAGAATGGCTATGTTATTGAAACTGGCACTGCACCATAGTTTCTAGTTATCTGGTGTTTGTTTTGTTTTGGTTTTGCTTTGCAGTGTTCTGTTACCACTTGGGAAAAACACAATTCAGAAAAAAGATTCAGGTTCTTTCTTAAAAATTATTGGTTTATGCTTTGCAGTACAGATAAGAAGAGTCAAAGGCAATGTAATCTATTATTTCTGTATAGATTTATTAGAGGGAAAAACAAAAACAAAAAACCCCTAGTATAATGAAAAGAAAATCCCAACATGTGTTTTGCATATTTTGCAGTATATTTTGATAATTCTGTTATTCTGCAGAACTGCTGCTGTATTTTCATAGCCTGTCCAAGTTCAGATACTTGTAAATAGTAAATACAGAAGTCAGAGGTGTCAGGTGATAATCTCTTTAATCTTTCAAGGAAATGATGCTGACAAATCTTCAAGATGGTGCCAAACTAACATTCCACCAACTTCACTTTGATCACTTAGTTCTGACAATGGTAACGCATTATTGGGTCAAAAAAATGGCTCCTCTTTCAGTGTTGTTGGGAGAAGACTGGCAGTGGGATGAGGACACCCAAGTTGGAACTGGCAGAGTTTATTATACGAGGCAGACATGGCATGCAGACGTGGCTGCATTGTCTAATTCACAAACACATGGCCAAGATAAAAGTGTCCTCAAGGGCTTGTGAATGTTAGCTATTCTTGGCTGAAGAGTATCATGAGCAGACAAAGGCAAAGCAAGTAGATCCAGCTACTTAGTTCTTTCAGTCAAATCCAGTTTGGGTTGGATTCCTCAGAGGAAAAAAAAAAGTAAGGAAAAAAAGAGAACAAACCAAAACTAAACAATTAAAAAAAGCAAGACATTTTTTGTCCTCATAAGGTAGAGATTTGGGTCTGAATGCCCTGGGTATCTACAGGAAACATTCGTGATTGTAAACCAGATAATTCATAGATGTAGTAAAACAGGATTGCAAAGGAAAACAGTTCAAAGGGGAATTGTATTACTTGCAGTAATTATTTACTGCTGTATTAGCTGATCCATATAGATTGAAATTGAAAGGAAATTACACTGTTTGTTAGAAAATCAGAAATAAAACCTGATATAATTTATGCCACTACATCAAAACTCCAACTGCTCTTCCAAAATCCACCTCATCAGTCCTATGTGTGCCAGCCCCAGGCCCCTCTATGCTCTCATGGTCCCAGGTAGACCTTCATGACCTGTGATACAGTTCCCAAACTCTTCCTGCCCTGATCTCTTGCAGAGGTACCCCAGGTTGTCTTCACTTCACCTCTCTGAAACAAAGGGATAGAAGTTGTGTCTTTTTCTTGGGCTTATATGATGCTCCTGTCATCTCCTTAAGAAGCCCTCTGTAAAATTTCCATTACTTTGCACTTCATTTCTTCAGAAATGAAAGGAAGAGTAGGCTTTGTGTGCAATTTGGTAGGCCATACCCACTCCCTCTTCCTTCCTTTTCTTGGCAACACAGCAGACCAAAGCATATGTAGGTCATATAAGCAAAGCATAGCACCAGTAAATCATAGCAACTAATTTAGCGAACCTCTTCTGTCATCCAGTTTTGTAATGAACTTTGGAAGTAATTAAAATCTAACCAAAGGCTTCTTGAATTTCCATCCAAATGTTGCCCTAGAAATGCATTGCAAAAATATGTTCAAGTTCTATTGTATTAATCAAATTTTTTTTATATCTTGACTGACACTCTGAAAGAACTTCAGAATTGTGTATTTATGTTTCTTGCATCCATTTCAGTATACTTACCAAAAATTGTTAAAAGTGTATGTTACCTAAATTTGAGCAACAAATCTCCCAAATTCTGAGTTAAGCATGCATGAATTGGTAGAACTTTATGGAGGAAACATTTCAGTACCACCTGGTAAAGGAGCTTGAAAAAATGCCAAACAAAGCCATTTGACTTTGAAAATCTATGAAAATTATGGCTGGAGGGTTGAATACAGATAGAGACAGACATCACCTTTCATCCCAGTAACCACTTTTCAAGAGAACTGATGCAGTAACAGATATCAAAACCACATACAAGAAAGACTTGATATTATTGTCATCATCATAGCCATTGTCATCTTCATCATCATTATTTAAATGAAATCAGTATATAACTTACAGTAAGTTTTAAAACAAAATATAAGCTTGGCAGAATGCAACATATGTAGACCAGTTCTGAAGTTGAAATAATACAAAAGGCATGATTTCAATCAGAAATGCAACTCTTCTCTCTGATGTCACTATTTTATTTAGTGAAAAGATACAGGTATTTTCTTTGTTTCCAAGACTATTGTTCTGAATTCCATGAAGCTATGCAAAGATGAATTTTGTCACAAAGCATTAAAAATTTGTTTCTTATTTGTACATTGAGTTGTGTTTATATTAAATAAAAACTGTTGCTTTAAGATACTGGCCTTGTATTCCTCAGCTTATTCTTGAGTTCAGTTATTATCTCTATGACCACCTTTGAAGAAATAATAGGAATAAATTATCTGCTAGCTATCACAGTATATTGGAAATATTTGTCCATGTCTCTAAATGTGTTAATAGATGTCTGGCCTCAAATGATTTAATGCTGAGTGGCTTCAGCTTTTGATTTACTGATGGGAAAAATTGTACTTCATCATAGAGAATACAAGCCTTTTGGCAAGCACAGTCATGATGTGAACACACTACTTATTGATACATTTAATAAAAATTCCAGTCTGCTGGCAATGTGATTCATATTCTTGATCCTTTGTTGACAAGGTGGATGCAATCTCATGTTCTGAGATGGCATGGGTTCAGCTGTAACTATCTGTTCACAAAAAATATGTTAGCAAAATCTGAGGAAAGAAATCCTTATTTTCTTCTTAGCACCTGGGTATCTTGCAGTTTAATGCATATGCTGTGAAAGAAGAGAGTAAAACTCCACTGCAGCATTTGAGCTTGATTTGTGTTTCCATTCACAAGAGTAATACTAGATTGTATGACACTTGCATATAGACTATATTAAAGGAATATGGAATGTCAAACACTTAGAGCTCCAGAAGTGCCTGAATGTCGGTATGCATGTGCTTAATACATGAGTTAATGACATGGAGCTGCCATGGGGTGTTCTGCTGCTGCAGATCCTGGATGGATATGGGGAAAGTTCCCTGCTAAAGTCTCCCTGATAAGCATGTGGAAGACCAAATAGGAGAAAGGAGTAAGATGTCATAAAAATTCTCTCAGAGTGCACTAAGAGTGCATACTGGATGGCTAAAGCATATTGTGTTTATTTATGCTGTGAACAGTGATGACAACAGATGAGCACAACTAGACCACATGTATTATTAATAAGGCTGTCTGCCCATGGACGTAGGCACACAAACAGGCAGAGTGATCACGAAGTATCTCAGGTGTTGTCCATCTTAGAGGCACCAGCACAGGCATATCCTTAGCTACTTCTTGTGGGGTATTTTGTGACAAATCAGTACACTGAACATTCAACTGGACAAGAATACAATAAAGCAAGTGATTAGTGCATGGAAGTTGACAGCATTGCTTAGTACATATAGACAAATACACAGGTGAGTCCTACCAGGGTGCCACTGGCTATTTCGGGAGCCCAGAATGCTCTACCCAACATCCCCCATCTCCACCTCTTACTCATTCTGCAGGACTGAAAGTAGGAGATGACAGAGATGGTTGCATCTCTGCAACATATAAATATATAGGCATATCAACATCTTTATCTTTTAACTGCTTTTCCCCACATTGTCACCTTAGTCTGATATTTTTGGTAGAAATTCCCTAACGATTCTGTAAAAGAAGGGGCTTACCCTGTGACAGAGGTTTTGTTCTGCTGAGAATGAGGCAGTTAAGCTCACCTTACTTGCAATTTAAGCAAGGACTGTCTCTAAGCTGTGAAGTGTTGAATTTTGTTTTTAATTAACTGGGGACATTATAAAAAATACATTTTCAGTCACTGAAATGGAGGAAGCAGACTGACTGAATACCTGACATGTATTAATTCAGTAGGTTCAGGGTTTCCTTTAATAAAGATTCTTTTCCATAAATCAAAGAAGATGAGAGGAATTTCATAAATGTAAAATTATGCTAATCCTACTGAATTGTAAGCTGTTGAGTCTGTAAGATGGAATCGATTCATTGATAAAAGACAAGGAGTTAACTTGAGACTTTGATCAAAAGAAATACAGTATTTCATGTGCATTATCTGTAATATATCTGGAGGCACAAAAGGACTATCCTTAGAATGCTATTTAATACTGTTGTACAAATCAATTACTAAGATAAGTCCATCATTTTGCAATAAAGACATCCATGTCAGAAATAGATGTGTTCATGTTAAAATTTAATCTTGTGATTTGATGCAAACTGCACAAGTTGTAATACTCTTGATTTTTTCTATACTCCTCTCCAAAACTGAAATATTTTCTCTGCCTTCAGGTTGAGAAATCAACCAACAAATTTGTACATGTATTTGTGTGCTGGAAGGGAAATGTAGAGTAGATTCAGGCAAAAATCTCAGAACTGAACTGCATTCAAACTGTTCATCAAGTTTGAATCTTAAGATCTGTAAGAGAAAGAAATTGTACAAGCAGTATTATTTTTCCTAGAAATTTCACTACCTCTGTTAACACTAAACATTATTAAAACATAGGATAAATATGTAGCTAGAAAATGTCACAATATACATAACCTTCAAAGTTAATGTTTTGGCATTGTATAATTTCACATTGTTATCAAATGATGGTCTACTGTGTAATAATGAGAATGGGAAAATATGAATGAAACTACTTCTTCGAATTTCACTCTGAAAATTATTTTAAACTTTGCCTCCTTAAAATTCTACTCTTCACAGAATGCCCCATAACTCTATAAATTAATAAGTTAGTTTTTTAAATTAAAGGTATTTCAAAATGTCTCAGTCCTCTGGTGTAAAAGGCAATGCAAATGATTTAGATGAGTGTTCATTAGTAGCACAAACTTTTACACTTCATTGTGTTCCCCAGGAGTTGCTGCATGCTCAGAATGTGAATGATCATCCAGAGATGGAAGTGCTCAATGTATCACATTTGATAGACATCAGAAAAATGTCTTGGTTCAGAAGAAAATCTTATCTGAACCAATGTTTGAAACCAAGTGCAATACACCTTCAGACAGAAAACCAAATTCTGCATTCAATGTGAAAGCAAATTGGAGAAGATACTTTAAAAGCTTCTTCATGTGCTAGGCTATTTAGGACTAGAACTCTTGCTACAAGATTAAAAATCAGTAAAGTGCAAACATGATTATTGCCTAATCCTAGAACATCCTTATCAACAACAAATTTATCACATCTATCTGGTTTAAAGTGAGGTTGGGAAAAAGATTGCATGATGTTAAAAACTGTGGTTTCCTTTGTTGTTTCTGGAGAGAATGGGGCTATTTCTCCTTGGGTAGGCCTTTAAGCAATGTTGTCAAACACCTTAATGTGTCACATGCAGAACTATGTTTATGAGCTATTACCATGCTATTTGATGTTAACCCAATGGTTACAGTTGTTCAGCTGCTGTGTATTTGAGTAGCACTTTTGCAGCCTGCCTCAATACCAAACAAACACATTTAAGGAAGCGTAAACTATAAAAACCAGACAGTTACTAAGCAAGCTTTCTGCAGCAGTTACGGTACAGAACAGCAAATTGCAACAGAGAAATGAAAATATAGGTTTGAGGGTCAGTGAACAACGCCAATTTGTATGACACAATTACTGAAGCATTTGTACTAATTTTTTCTTACCCCCCTGAGAACATCTACAGACTATGTAATAACTACTAAAGTTCACAACTTGTTCCTTGGCAGATAAATAGTTCCAATTTTAAGCTGCTTACATGACTGGTTTTTTGTTTGGTTGTGGTTTTTTTTTTGTAATGTCTGAGGTTTGAAATTGATTTTTGCTTGAACAATCTGGTACGTCTTCCCAAGCCTTGCTCTTTTATTCTGAAGTTTGGAAGAGTTCTGTTTGAAACTAAAGTTTCAATGACTGAATCGTAACCTTGAAGCCAACAAGTATCTAGTGGGTGACAGCAAGTTGCCACCTTTTAGGGCTCCTAATCTAGTCTGCTGAAGACATCAAGATTCAAGGTAACACAAGGATCTGGAAGAACCCTTGCAAACTGTCCTTGGGGCTGCTCTGGTCCCTGGCACACTTTATGTGAGATCTGGAGGAAGGGGTGATCTCAGAATCACAGAATGGCAGGGGTTGGAAGGGTCCTCTGGAGATCATCGCGTCCAACCTCCCCTGCCAAAGTAGTTTCACTTAGACCAGGTTGGACAGAAATGCATCCAGGTAAGTTTTGAATATTCACAGCCTCTCTGGGCAGCCTGTTCCAGTGCTCTGTTATCCTTTAAAGTAAAGAGGTTTTTCCTCATGTCGAGGTGGAATTTCCTGTGTTCCAGCTTGTGCACATTGTCCCTTGTCTTTCTCCAGGCTTCACTGAATAGAGTCTGGCCCCATCCTCTTGACACCCACCCTTTAGATATTTGTAAGCATTGATGAGATCCCCTCACATTCTTCTCTTCTCCAGGCTAAACAGACACAGGTCTCAGGTTTTCTTCATATGAGAGGTGCTCCATTCCCTTGATCATCTTTGTATCCCTCTGCTGGATCCTCTCCCAGAGTAGTTCCCTATCTTTCTTGAACTGGGGAGCCCAGAACTGGACATAGTACTCCAGATGTGGCTTCACCAGGGCAGAGTAGAGGAGAAGGATGACCTTGACCTGGTGGCCACCCTCTTTTTAATATACCTCTTATTCTTCTGCAAAGGGTATGAGGCCATATAATTGGATTTCTGGTCCTTACCAATTTGTGTGTGAGACAGGGAGAGAATACTACATAAATCTGTTATTCTCTTTATTATCCCCTTATCACCTATGCTATGAAAAAATACTTGTAAAAGTCTTTTAAAGATGATTATACTGAGTGCTATATAAACAGGTAGACAAAAAATATTCCTTCCATAAAATAATCATCACCATTTTGTCTAAGATTAAGTGCAATATTATCAAGTGGCCAAAGATAGAAATTGAGAATCTGTTTCAGTCAGACAGTAATATGAAAGTGTGAATATTTTCCTAACATAGTTTTTTTTTATTTTCACTCTGCACATCAGCTGGTGAACACAGAGGCTTTCAGACTGTCCCATCCTTCATCAGTCTCAGCCAAGATACCAAAACATGACTGCCAAAGAACAACACTTCACCAAGAATTAATGCTAGGAAGTAAATGAGAGTAAATCTCTTCCTGTGTTCATCAGTTACCTAAGATACAAATACTACAGTGAAGTTTCCTATATCTTCATGTTACAATCCAGTATGATATACAATCTCTATTTTAGATACCCATAGTTGTGCGGTTAAAGGAAGAGGACAAGATATATAAAATCTTAGCCAAAAAAGAAGTATCCTTTGAAGTGTAAGCCTCTAAAAGAACAGCTTGTTTATTAAAGAACAGAGATTAGTTGCAGGTACAATTTTAAATAAAAATCAGTTTTTCTGTATTCTCATTCTTAGACCTACTTGTGTTTGTCCTGAATATGAAAATAATGGCACTGAAATGGGTAAGAAAAAAGAAAAAATGAAGTGGGAGAAGTGAGAACCTTAAAAGTTTGCATTTAATAAAGATGGGAATACAGTCATCATGGAGAATAAACAGAAATGGTACCAAGGATACAAATGTGTGCACTTCCTCAGAAGTTCCTAGCTTAACAGCTTCAGATGTAAGCTGTCTTGTGAATTTCATTATTTTTGTATATGTCTATTTGGGAAAACGTGTTGGTGGTTTATTCTGAGAAATTTGTCACATGGCAACAACATTAATTCTTTTATAAAGTGTTCTTAAATGAGAACTACAGCAAGTTTTAAGTGTGAAGTTTGTAGGGTTGTCTCAGTTCTAATTTTAATATGCTAACAAGCCAGCATACATCAAAGTAACTGGTTGTTAAGTAAAGGTGCCAATATATCATCCCTATTTTTATTAAGCATGCCATACTTGTCTTATTGAATGTCAATTAAATGAACGGAGGATTCTCAAAGTAATAAGGATCCAATTACACTTTGAGGGCTTGTCTCTGATCTTTGTTTGAAGAAAGAGAACTGTGAAAAGCAGTTTTATCCTTGAATTGATTGTGAATGTGCTGTGGAATTGTGGTCAAGCATGTGGTTACTTGAGGAAAATGGGAAGGCTTGAGTAAGCACTCAAGAGGCAGGAGCAGATGTCTTCCATCTTCCATACCCTCATACTGAATTATTCCTCAGATTTGAGATAAGGGTTGTGTATTATAGTTTGTAGCTATCATAATAAAGGAATTTATGGGAGTTCCTGCGAATCCCTCATTTGACACTCTAGAGGAGGGTGTGTATGACAAAATTGTTGGTTTTGTCAGAGACAACCAAATCCATCAGAGAATTTGGTTCAAGTTCAATGAAAGGCTTCGGCTGAAAACATGTAAGAAAAAGAATTGCAAAACATCAAAATGATGAGTTTTTAATTTAAAAATTATCAACTTATGAAAAAGTAAATAGGGATTCATCTGCAAGATGACACATGATGGTTTGTTTTCAATTTTCTGTTTGAATAAATTAGAAGAATCTTTCCATTTTGAATTGTTCTCAATTTAATATTTTTGTCACTGTCATATCCATTATTGAAACAGCTCTGCCTTTTGGAGAAGAGTTGGCGTGATGTGCTACCAAAAACAAAAGGGCTGGGTATGCCACAGATTTTGGAAGAATGCTCTGAGATCACTGTGGAATCACTGCTCGGCCCTCATACCATCTTTTGAAATGACCACAGGGACGAGTGAGGACTCTGCAAATACAGATGGTGCTATAACCCCTTTATAACTGTACATCTGTGTCAGATTTGTGTCTCCTTTATGGTGTTACAGTCTACTGCACTGCTGAAGTATATTTCTGCAAGATATAGTGTTCTTCTGCATAGCTATTAAAACCTACGCTATGTGAAAAAGAATTACAGGCTAAAAATTCTGGGGTTCAGATGTATATCAACAGGGAGGTAATAACCAGACAACATGACTGTTGAATCATAAATATCTCATGGAATAAAAAAACCTCCACATATAAATAAAGCATTTATTTTTTGAAATTTGTCATACCAAGTGGCATGCTAGCTATAAGAACTGAGGATTCCAACAATATTTAGCACATGGGTACTTCACACTGTAATAAAGAAAACGACCCGATACTCTTCTCATAGGAAATGTATCCCAGAGGAGACAGCATAGTTCAAGAAGTTACTTCAGGTTGCTAGGGGCTTGTCCAGCAGAGAATGCTGCACAGATTATAAATTTCATCAATTCTCTTTTTGGCTCAAAGCCCTCTGTTTGTAACTAGGCAAGACCTAGTTAGGGAATTAAGGGAAGGTCATTTATTCTATTTTTCATGGTCGATTTTCTAAGACCATAATACTTGTATATTATATTTCCCAAGCATACTTGAGTTAGGCCAATATACAAATAGTCAAGAAGTTGATTCCTATTTTATATTTCATTGTGCCTTCATCTTTACTTTTGCTTCTGAACTAGAGTTATGTGATGTATTTTTGGAATACTGCAAAGTTCTGAGAATCTAGTGGAAAACCTTTTACGGATTCTTCACACATATTGGTGGTTTGGGGTTGTTTAGTTTTTTCTTTGTTCTCAGATTTCAATTTATGCTATTTCTATTTACCTTTATTTTTTGGCAGCAAGGTTTTTAACAGGACAGGAAGATTGTTCTGTTTACATTCTCAGAGATAGTTCATAGTTAGTGCTGACCTGCCACTAGCGCACTGCTAGAACAAAGGTTTAGTGAATAAAACAATCACTCAACTCTCTGAACTCATCCTTTGTGTCTGTTTGTCTGAATCTGGCCCACACAAGGTCATGCTGCCTTGCTCTTGGTATGTATTTTAGAAGTCAGCATCTAATTTAGGCCATAGCTCTACTCTTTAATGTGGGAGTGTTTGAGTTTGGTCCCATTCCTTGGTTCAGGTACAAGCCCAGCCATGTCTGAATGTGGCAGTGGGAGGGGAACACCATATTCTCCTCACCCTTTCTGCCTCCATGCTAATGTCCTTGTATACACACATAAGCGAAGTGGCTGTGCTGCCCTCCAGCCCTTCCCCAGCCTGGATGACTGGAGAATGAGGCTGGTGAGGGTACACCAGCCCTGTGCCAGAGATGCAATAGGACACCCAGCTGGGAGGTTTCATATGTAGTTGGGGGGAGGACAGAGCACAGGTCAGAGTAGGAGCCTATTTTGAATGTTTGGAGATCATCTTCTGAGAAATCACTCTCCTATTAACTACTCAGACAGCCTATGCAGATTATCTGACTAATCTAGTCATCTAAAGCTACCCTGTGCTACTTCTCTGCTACACACAGAGTGATATAATTCTTTAAAAAGAGGTCTCAAAAATTACAACGTGGAAAAGGGATTAACAGGCATGGCATCTTGTAGGGTCCATAATAAGCCCTGAGCAGGTTAAATTAATACCGTGGGTGTTAAAACTGAGCTTTGGATAGCAGGACATTCTTTTTTGGAAAAGACTAGATGCTTAGTGAGAAAGGTCACGACAGGGTAGATAGACAGAACACTTGTTTTCTTTAATGTGAGGAAGACAGCAATAGAAGCTGAACCATTTATCACTAATTGTCTGACAAGTAGGCTAGAATTTAACAAATGGAGTAAGATGGCTAACATCCTTGTGACAACCAAGTGACAGATTATTTCTTGTCCTTGTCCTTGTTTCTTCGAGATAGGTTTGTGAACAAAGGAAGTATGATAAATAATGTAAACCTTTATTTCATTTAAACATTAAATATTAATGGGGTTGGTGATTCATACATTAAGATCTTGCCATTCTAAACCATTTCCTTTTTCCAGTACTTTGAGGAAATGAAAGGAAGATCATAACTTTGTGGACATTTTAGGTAAAAAGTACTCAAGGAACTTTTAGAACTTTTTATTTTGACAGTATATGTGTCAATGATCATTTAGATCTCCATTTATTTATGGTATTTCTACTTTATCTGATACATAAAACATCAAAGAGATTACAATGAAATCTGGTAATAAAATATATTTCTGATATATTTAAAATAAACAGCTCAACAAACTTGACAACTGACCTTTGCACATAACTTAACAACAGGCAAGTAAAAAACAGTGTGTTTCTTTTGTGTTTATTGATTGAGGAAGCTGCTGGAAGTGGCTCTGCAGCCATATCTGGGAGCTCTCTCTTCTTTGCTTGGAGTTGTGTCTCTGGGAATCCATGTGACGAAGAGTTCACCCAGGCACACCAGGGACAATCCCAGTACCCCAGCGTTTGGACTAAGGCTGTGGAGCACTGCTTGGCCTGCATCTGGGGCTCAGTTTCCACACCAAACATGTGGTATCTTCCCACAGATTTTACTGGCACCTTCACAGAAGTTTCCCTGAGGCTGCTTATGAGGCTGTCACATGCTCATCAGATATGATCTGGCAGCTCAGGTGCTGTGTCAGCAGCACTTGCAGGGCAGCCTGCACAGCCCACCCTGGGCTCGATGATCTGAATAAAAACTGCTGTTGGATAGGAGTGTGGGTATATATGGGGTGTGTGAACAAGGTACCCCAAACTGTATGAGAGGGTATCTGCCCAGCTGACCATGCTAAAGAGGAGGAAAAATGCTGGCCAGATTAAACAGGAACCAGGGAACTATGAAGAGAGTTTTGAGACAACGGAGTCAGTTTGGGAAGCAGTATAAGCATGAAGATTCATAATGGTGGGGAAAGACTGTGGAGTGGGGTATGGAGCAGTAGTGTAAATCCGGTTTGACACTATCATCAGAAGCTGTCTCACCAGCATAGTGATATCTGCATCAGCCTGATGGCAGGTTCTTCCCTTTGGATGTGACGAGCAAGCTGCACCCATCAGCTGGAGTGACAGCATGGGGTGCACCAAGCAAGGTCCCACTCCTGGGTCATGCTTGTGAGATGACATCTCACAAGCTTTGAATTAAGAGGCTGTAAGAAGCAGCATGGCATGTGGAGCACTCACATCTGCAGCAGGAGGGAGATGCAAGTCAGGGAACCCTCACTCTCAGGAGAGTCTGGTGCATATAATGCACATGAGTGAGGGAATGTGGGATGTGTGTGCAACCAAGTGCATTTGGGTGCTGGTGCGTATCAGAAGGACTAGAACTTTTTAGTATTACTCAATTAGTCACAGAGGAGTGTTTAGAAATTTGTAGGTCTATCATAACATCTTTGAAGAGTCTGGTATTTTGGTGTGTCAGTTGTATTGCTGGTATTGATTTTGAGTGGTATTGACCCTGAGCTCACTGACTGGCAATTAATTGTGTAGCTTTGGTCTTGGTTTTATTTAAACTATCTGTATTGAACACCTTTTCCCCATGAAAAGAGTCTGTCAAGAAACAGCATGGTCACTGTATAATAGTTGAGCAGAGTTCAGAGGTGATATGATTACAGAGGGGATCCTCCAGAACATTGAAGATGTCTCCTTTGAGCTAATCCTGTATTCGTCATGCCTCCTTGGTGAGGGTGGGAAGGGAAGACTGTGCGATGGCTACCTGCAGGGCTGAGGTATCCATCTTGGGGAACTATGTCTCACACAGCTAATGTTTCTGTAGGAGAAAGAGGCTTCTTTTCTTCTTGTTTTCCTTGATTCCTTCCACCGACAGTTTCTTCAATTTATTAGCTTAAATCAACGTAGTGGCAATCAGCTTTGTTTATCTGTCTTTGTGACTATACTCTTGTCTTCTTTCTGATTCTTACTCTGAGTCTTAGGTCTTAAGCCCAAAACATCTCCAGAAAGCTCTGCTGTCTTTCAGATTTTTCTTAGTCTGTCTCCTTTCTCTCTTCTCTCAATTAATCTACAGCAAACATCAGGAAGATGCTTATTTTATTTCACTGCCAATGTTATATGAAGTTTTCACTGGGATTTGTGTAGACACAGCTGTAGGTCATATTCCAAGCAGAAGTGTCTTTTATTAATTGCAGTCTTGACTGAGAAGTGAAACTGTGATTAGACAGCCAAAATAGGTAGCAAACTTTATAGCGATTTCAAGTCTTTTACATAGAATCATAGAATGGTTTAGGTTGAAAGGGACCTTAAATATTATCTAGTTCCACCCCCCCTGCCATGGGCAGGGACACCTCCCACTACATCAGGTTGCTCAAAGCCCCATCCAGCCTGGCCTTGAAGACCTCTAGGGATGGGGCATCCATAACTTCCCTGGGCAACCTGTTCTAGTGTCTCACCACCCTAAATCTAAATCTACCCTCTGTCAATTAAAAACTGTACCCTTTTTCCTATCACTACGCTCCCTGATATTACATGTATATCTACTGTAAGCCTTCAGTATAAGCATAGATGTGTGAGGGCTAGTCTGGCTGGCTGGGGGCAGCTTTGGCATCCAGTATTTCTGAGATGGCTAGGGAAGAGGCTGGACTAGCCAAGCCTGTGGCTAATGGGTGACTGTGTAGTCTGGAGTCTGCTTAGACCTGCAATTTGGACAATGACAATACCCTGCAAAAAGAGAATTTTCTAGGGACCATTGGAACTGGGAACAGTGTGGAAAAATTTGACTGTGGTGTCCTAAAAATCTAAAACAGCTGACTACAGCTTTTAGAAAATTCAGTCAGTAGAGCAAGCTGAGGAGTTTACAGGAGTCACATGTGTGTAAGTATATAAGGATAAACTGTTTAGCCTCTATAGTACCCAAAATATTTACACACTGTCCTGTGAATGGATTATGTGATGTTCCACAGACCAGTACAAATAAATCCAACTCAGGCAAAGATATGCTGAGCTGGCTGCTTGTTACAAGCCAGAGAGTGCAGAAACATATACAAACATAGGGATATACACATATACTACTTGAAATGCTTATAAAAAAACCCGATACATTAAATTCCAGGGAAGCTTTTGGGAATCCATTCAGAGTAGGATTTACAGAGATTTTTTTGTGTCTTTTAATACTTAACTTCTATTAAAATGAATGGGAACTGAGTATCCACAACTCTTAGGAAGTTAAAAAAAAAATAATTAATCATTTGGTGCCTCGGTTTCCTTTCTGTGAATGGGGAATAATCATTTTCCTTTCTGTCACCTCTCAGCTCTCACAGCTAATTTGAAGCTAGTTTTATGTCTTTAGGTAGGTACATCATCTAGCACGGTGAGGTCCTGGTCTCAGACAGAGCTTAAGTAGGACAGTTGGGTAAATAATGAACAACACTACTAAATCTTTGAAGTCAAAACTATTTTAAATGTGTGATTCTGTGCATAAATGTACTCCTCCTGAAGTAGAGTTATTTTACAGGGTTTTCCTAGAGTCCAGTTCTCAAGTTAATCTAACAGTTTGTTGCTGTTGAGAAGAGCAGTTCCTTTCCATAGTTGCTCATGATCTGACATCCCTAGCCTCTCCCTTTTGCTGACACTGACTCTACTGGGAGCTGAGTTATGAAAATAAATTTAGAAAACTGGTCCATGACCTTTCACTCATTACTAGATGTCCCTATCCTTCTTTGCCTTGTGTTGCATCTAGCATTCATGTTCACAAACTGATTTCATTAAAGAAAAAAACACCTCAGGAGTAACAGACACATTATGGGGGTGCATGTTAGCTTTCTGCCAGATTAGTTCAATGATCACACCAGTCTACAAAAAGGGCAAGAAGGAGGACCCAGGGAATTACAGGCCCTCTGTCCCAGGGAAAGTAATGGAACAACTTGTTCTGCATGTCATCTCCAAATACATTGAAGATCAGGAAGTTATTAGACGTGGTCAACATGGATTTACCAAGGGTAAATCATGCTCAACCAATCTGATAGCCTTCTATGATGTTATAACTAGATGGCTGGATGAGGGGAGAGCAGCAGATGTCATCTACCTTGACTTCAGCAAGGCTTTTGACACTGTCTCCCACAACATCCTCATTAGAAA
>BJBW01004984.1:0-15599 GCA_004320125.1 Scolopax mira
CAGGCGGGTGAGGGGTCTGGAGAACAAGTCCTGTGAGGAGAGGCTGAGGGAACTCGGCAGGTTTAGTTTGGAGAAGACGGGGCTGAGGGGAGACCTCATTGCCCTCTACAGCTCCCTGAAAGGAAACTGTAGAGAGGCGGGGGTTGGCTTCTTCTCCCAAGGAAGAACAGGGCCAGAGGAAAACAGGTATGAAGCTGTGACAAGGAAGATTTAGATTAGCTATTAGGAAGTATTACTTTACTGAAAGAGTGGTCAGGCACTGGAACACCCTGCCCAGGGAGGTGGTGGAGTCACCATCCCTGGACGTATTTAAGAAGCGTGTAGACATGGCTCTTCAGGCATGCTCTAGTGCCCAAGATTATTGGTCTGTGGTGGGGTGTGGGGTTTAGTTGGTGAGTGCTTTTTGTGTGTGTGGTTTTTATGGGTTTTATGGGTTTGTTGGGGGTTTTTTGGTGGGTTTTTTTTGGGGGGGGGGGGTTAAGGTTTTTTGTTTGGTTGGGTTTTTTTTGTTTCTTAATGTGGTTGGACTTGATGATCTCAAAGGTCCCTTCCAACCACTAAGATTCTGTAATTCTGTGAAACTCTCACAGCTGTGATACTTTATGACTAGTTGAAAATGAGTCCTTGTGATAAAATAACACATGTACTTTATATAACAGATAACACTGAATGGTGTAATGTATTATCTATAATAGCAAAACATAATTCTGCAAAATGATACCAGTGGATTTCTTGGATAGTATTTCTACTCAGAAGCAACTTACCTCTCTGCTACTATCCTTTCTGTGGGGATATGCTTGGTGTTCAGCTCAGCACAGCATATGCGTTTCAGTCTGGGAAATGGACTTTTCAAAGTTTGAAAGACATTTGAAATAGATGTTTGAGAAGCCACTTTGTTAGATCAGTGATCAGGGTAGTGTCCATCAAAACCCTTTAGCTTTACTGGCCTCTCTCTGATCTGCAGATAATGATCTGTGTGGTTGATACAAAACCTAAAAGAGCTCTGAGAGTCTGCTGGTGACATACAAGAAGGAAGAAATGGAAGAAAAAAAAAATAAAAAGAAAATAATATCTTTAATTCCCCCTGCTGACAGCTTCCTTAATAAATATTGTAAAAAATTTCTCAGTTAAGAGCCACCTGGTAATCCAGTTTGCAAGCCCCAATGATATATTCAGCAGCCAGCTCAGGGGAGGTGTGTTTCTACTGTCAGAATCACATGAGCAGGGAATAAAATTCTGAGCTGTCACTGAAAGCTGTAATAATTTATGATGAGTTGTTAGCTTTTATTTTTTCATACTATTTTTGACTCAGCTGAACAAAGAGACTAGAACTGTTACTGACTTTACATTGATTGGGTTTTTCCATAGTATGCTCACCTACCTTAATTTTTTCACAGGATATAACAATACAAACAATGCAAATTCATCAAGGTTTACATATATCTAAAGAAATCATAGACTGAAACCTGTATCAGCATGGGTGACTCTTGTATAGAGCTATAACGAGTGGTGAATGCTGGTTCATTTCAGTTGTCTCCCCTCTTGCCATGCTTGTGTGGGAGTTAAGCCTTTGCAGTTCTGTTGAGTTTTAATAATCACAGATTTGTTTCTTACCTTCTGTGGGCTCCTGGTGAGCCCAGGGCTCTTCCTTCTCTTCTCCTAGACTCTGGTTTAAGGAATGTTCTTCTCTGGTGTGCGTGCAGAAAACAAAAGCCAAAAAGCTTTTATAAGATCATAGCTATATAACCAACTTCAGGCTATTTTATGAGGGAACCGATTCTCTACAGCCGTGTCATAGTGCTTGTGTCTCTATTCCTTACAATTGGAAAACCTGTCTTTGCGTTCCATCTGTATCAGGTTGATACCCTGAACTGAGAAGGATCCGTAGTGTTGTCTCAGAAATTAACTCATTAAAAGATAGGAAAACAAACCTAATATCTCTAGGGTATTACTTCATAGCTGACCAGCTGGGATAAATCAGGATAGTTGGAAGTCTTCAGCACTGGAAGAACTTCCAG
This sequence comes from Scolopax mira, assembly GCA_004320125.1. NCBI lineage: Eukaryota > Metazoa > Chordata > Aves > Charadriiformes > Scolopacidae > Scolopax > Scolopax mira. The sequence goes on from BJBW01004984.1 coordinate 2,019, forward strand.
AACCGTGTCGTAGAGTAATTCTTTTGGAGCTGTGGTCAGTTCATGGTAAAGACTTCTATGCTTGTGTTTCACCTCTGTTTTGTCACATCTTCTTTAAGAACTTACAGCTTATGTAATGGCTAGGGGCTCATGCATAGTAAGAGACCTTCTTCAGGGAAAAGGCCTCTTGGGTGTCCACGGTGAGAAGACTTTACCCTCAGTGAAGAACTCCCAGACATCACTTAGTTTCTGTAAGTCTTTCTGAGATCTTGAGAAGAATGTCAGGCTGCCAGCACTCTCTGGCTTTCTTCAAGGTGCAATCTATAGCATGGTGCTATTGATTTGTTAGATTCCCTTTGCAAGCAAGAAGGAAATAGTGCTCTCCCTATCCTACCTTTTCATCCATGTTCCTTTTAAATTCTGTATCAACAACACATTTGAGGATGCACCCGGGAAACCTAAGGTGGTGCTTTCATTGTTGGTCTTCACAATTCATTTTTTTAAAATCTGTTCCTCCATTTCTTTTTATCTTCCCACTATAGCTTTCATTACTGGGAAGCAAACACTAACTGGTTTGGGTTGTTTTATTTTTTCTGCAGTGTAATGCTTGGGTGACAAATAATAGCTGTCAAAGCTCATTTTTTCTGAAGAATAGCTAGGAAAGATACATGAAATGCATTATTTATTTACCTAAACTTTTCTCTTGTTCTTATTACCCTGAATGGCAAGTGCTGTATTTCTTTTATTTTCTTTTACAGTAAGAGATACAGATACACAACATGTGGCTGTAAAGATTCTGTTAATAGCATTGAGCTTCTTCCGTTGTCCAGCACTGTCCTCATTAGCTCTGATGACAAGACTTTATCTCTCTGGAATGCCAGAATGGTAAACAGTCTTTTTCTTGGTCTTCTTGAATTCAAGTAAAGTCACGGCATGTTTGGTGTGAGAAAAACAAAAGCCAGGGTAAAATTGAAATAGAAATAAGGGTAATTTAGCAATAGAGTGTTCACTAACACAGTTACTACCTTGTGACCAGAAATATCACCATATAATGTTTCCTTGACATCTGAAATCCTCACAGGGCAACAAATGGACATGCACCAAGATCACTGACTAAACAGGAGGACTTAATTAGGTGGTGGTGGTTTGAGCAACTGACGGTCTGGGTCTGAAAGACTGCATTGCTGCAGAGTGTGCTGTGTCAGTTCAGTAGATAGAACAACTCAAGGTCAGTTTTGTTGGGCTTCTTTTGTACGTGCTGGCACGTGCTTTAAAGTACATATAAAAGTAATGGGGGAAATGCCATAGAGGTAACACAAGCTGCATAGAAGTCTCATGTATTTATTTTTCCTCTAGAAGGGCTTCCTCCTCCCCCCAGCCCCAGAACTCACTGCTGATTTCTCATGAAATGTGTATTATTTTCTCCTCAATATACCACCGTAGGTAGTGTCAGAATCTCTGTGTCTCTTTCTTTATTCTTCTTTACCTTCATTCTTTGGTATAATTATAAATGGATTTAGTGTATTGGAGAATGTATTTGTCCCTGCTGCTTTGGTATACTAAATGTATAAATCCTGTTCGAATAGAACATGGGAACAGTGCAAGAGGAAGTTCCCTCTCTTTCATCAGAAAATTCAGTAATTATTGCTGCTACTGTGGTGTTTCTTATAGAGCAAGTCTTGAAATTCTGGAGTTGCTACTTCAGTTGCTGTTCTGGTCACTTTGCATTTCTCAAAGTGTAAAGATTCTCTAATCTGGGATGGATTCTTGTAAATTGTATTTGTGGAAGGGATTCAAGAAGGCAAAGAGCTGTTGCTGTGCATTAATAGGTATTGTCATCAGAACTATGCAAACGTAGGGTAAGAAAAACTGATATGAAAATGACAGTGGAATATTTGAGATGCTCATTAGGGAATTTCTATTTATGGATCAGAGAGACAGACTGAATAGAAGGTCATTTAATAATAATCCTGGACACAAAGCAAAACAAGTTAAAATGAAGCCAGTCAAGACAGACTCATTATTCTTAAATGTGTGGTTTCTAAGAATATTTGATATCTAAATATGAATAATTCAGAAAGAGAAACAAATATTGAAATACAAACAAGTGAAAAACTGGATGGAAAAATAGATTTCTGCTTTGTTTTGTTTCCACTAAATCCTGCAAGGAACTTTCTCTTGCAAATGTCTCAGTAATCTCCTGTTCATAGCAAATTAACAGAATTATAAAAGTGTTTTTCTTTGATAAACTTACAGAAAAAGCCTACTCAGCTTTTGTTCACTGGCATTGCTTTTCAGCTTTGTCTAATTAGCCTAAGATAAGAAAGATCTTTTGGGCAAAGAAAACATTTCACTTGTCATTTTGTTTTGTATTCATTCTGTTGAATTGTTTCCCTATTCAGTGGGAAATCTTGCAGATTTCAGATATGTGCCCACATTGAAGCATCACTTTAAGGGTGATCATCACTGTGAAGATGTTGTCTCCCTCTAAATACTGAAAGATATTAAATGTTCCCTCCAAAAAGAAGATTAATGATTTTCTCACATTAATTTGGAACAGAATATTTTCTCACCTCTGTGAGATCAATTAGCATTAAGGAGTACATTTAAGATAATTTTACTGAAACATGAAAATCATACTCCAGTTTGTTTTCTCGTAAATTAGATTCATATTATTAATCACATCTTGCTCTTCAATCGTTAACTTTAGTCAGCTCTTTATTATTAAAGATAATGGATACAGAGAACCATAAGTCAAAGCAGTGTAAGTTGAATGGACAATAAGCTCTAGATTTGGGACAGAATGGGACATAAATCTTTGAAATTACTAAGATGAAGCTATAATGCAGCCTTCAGGCTTTTGAAACACATGACATTGCTTTTTTCTTTTTCTTTTTTTCTGGATAACGTAGAGTCAGATCTAGTGGTTCAAAAAAATCTACAGAGATTGTATGCAATTTTAGAACTAAGATGATGTAGTTTCTGCCTACAGGGAAATGAGAACACAGAAGGATGAACAGTATTTAATGATTATAGCTCTTTCCAAACATTCTGGGAGAAAATACGGACTTGGTGTTGGATTTGGATGGGAACCACCCTCATGCCCTGCTAAACTGCTGGTAGATAAGATGTATGAGACTGAGGCTGCAATTCATCGGTTGGAATTTCTTGCCAGTAAAGCTGATGGCTCTCGTGCCAAGATAAGCTGCAGAATTTATTTCTCTTTATGCCAGTTTCATAGAAAGACAAGCATATTCTGGCTTTTCACCAGAACATTTTCTTGCTGACACATCAGATAGAGCATCTCTACGTGTGAATCGCAAAGTGTGTCCAATGATAAATGTGAGAGGTGCAAAAGAACATGACCCCAAGAGCACAAGCTCACTTGTCTGGGTTATTCGTGGTGATGAGCAGTCTGCCATTCATCTGCATCCCCCATATTCTGATGAGTAATTTTTTGGGTTAGTCAGATTTGTCTGGATAACATTTGAGCCAAGCTGAATCTTTGCTCTTTCTTGGATAAAATGCCAAATATTTATACACTTGATTAAATAGAGGAAAAAAGTACTCACAGTTTTCATTCTACATGTTTGAAACTTATTGATTTAGTAACTATCCCATCTGCTTTCTGTTTTTTGAAATGTCAGGTTCTGTAACTGGATATTTCATTTTTCAAGAAGTTGTGCAGTGACTGTCATTTAGAAGTCAGCATTCAGTAGCGATGCCCTAAGGAATGTGTCCAACAAGGACTTGGAAATTATCCAGGATATATTCCTGACTTTATGCATTGTTGCCTAGTGAGTTAAGACGAGCCCTATTTTTCTGCATTCCTTTTGCAGGACTGCTGGCATATAACACAAATAAAAGAATCCCATTCCCACCCCTCGATCAAACTAACATCCCTGACATCCAGACAGGAAGGCATCAGGCATGTCAGCTTTTTACCATTTGGGTCAAAGATGACTTAAATATGGGTAAGACAGCACAGCAAAACAGTGACCAGATGCAACTTCTAGCTCTATGCATCAAATTTTATCCTTGACAGTAATTTGTGGGCTGTACAGCACAATGAAAAGTTAGAAGTTCTGAGCTAGTATGGTCTTTGATGAAACAAATCTCAGAGGAAAAAGGAAAAACAGAATGAGATTGTCCAAAATCCTGCCTTAAAAGCAGCAAAGAAATAACTCATTCTTACTGAGCCAGAACCTGGCTGTGGCCATCATAATCCTCAGAGACTGCTGGAAAGATTCTCTTTACCCCAAAGTGAGGGAGGGAAGTGGGAATCCAGGCAGGGCCTCCTTTCACATTCATCCATGCATGTCTCTTCATGGACCTGAAGAAATTGGTTCTCTCTTAGCTCCTGGAAATCGTTCATGAGTGTGGTACAGCTACACTTTATACAGTAGGGCAAACTGGACTTTTATGGCCACATTACACTGAGAGAAAGACATTAGGAAAAAGTAGTCAGTGGAAAGAATGAGGGGCAGATGGGTATTCCTTTAGGGCAGGGTTGTTTTTTTTTTAAATGTGGCATTGAATAAAGAAGAGTCTTACGTACAGCCCATTCTAAAGTGTTATTTCCTAATAAATTGAGGCTTCTGTACTCATGGTGTCTACTTACCATTTTCTGCTTTTGAATGTTAGCCAAGGTTGGATAGACGATACGTTTTTGTGCAATCAGGTCTCTGGGCAACAGCAGGGAAGCCCAAATGAATGCCCCATCTCTAGGAGAAGTGGCAGTGGGTGCTCAGCCCTCCTGTCAGGCTCCACTTTTCCTGTCGTGCACAGCAACATCACTACCCTTGTTCTTCAGAGGGCTTAAAGATGGTGGTGGTAAGATACTGCCTGGGACTTTTCTTTCTTGACTTTTCATGATCTGCCCCACGGAGTTTTAGATCCTGAAATGATCTGTCTGTGAGTTCGAAGAAATAGCAGAGCAAATCCCCAGGAATTCCTGTTACAGCCGGATTGTGCCTGAAAGCTAGTTTGCTTTATTAAATTCGGTGGAATAGTTCCAAAGTAGCAATTTCCTCAGCCTTTTTTTCTTTCTTCTAATGAAATTATCTTTTAGACCGCTTATTTTTCTGTGCTGTTTTTGTTAGAATTTAGTAATTTTTGAATTAATAAGTCCCTAAAATAAACTGCCCTGGTTTTGTTTCTTTCAGTGAAATATAAATTATCCTTTGGACTACTTGTTTTTCAACATGGATTTTGTCTGAGCCTTTTCATCAGTTTTAGAATATGTTGGGAACTCCCAGATCTTTGTAGGGATGCTGCTTATCTGTGGTGGAGGCTTTTATGCCTGTATTCATTTGGAGTGGGCATTCACAAGGCAAATTCAGGAAAAAACGTCAGAATGTTAAAGGATCAGGCATACGAGAAAGGCTCAGAGCAGCCAAAGGGAGTTATTTTGAAAGCTGATCTTGATCTGGTCATCTTTAAGGGTTGGTTTGTTTGGTTTTTTTTTTTTTTTTGGCCTAGTTCAGTTGATTTATCCCTGAGTAAACACTGTAGACACAAAATTATCAGTCAGAATATCCTCAGAGTATTGGATTTGTCAGTTTTATTTGAACCCTTTTGAACTTCTGAGGAATGAATTCAAGAGCTGAGTGGATAGACAGGATGGGTCATTTAAAAAAAATATTTTTCACAGGCAGTTTATGGTTCACGTCAATCCTCTTCAAAGTAGGTCAAAGATTGACCTACTTGACGTCAGTCATGGAGACAAAGAGATCTTCCATGCAAACTACAAATCTCTTCGTGTAATAGAATTATTTTGTTGCAAATAAGAGACATGCAAGGATAAGTCCAGTTTCTGTCATGAAGTGTAACAAATTATGTGTCCTGATTCTGTTCTATGTATTTGTAAGTCATAGGTTCATATTTTAAAAGTCCCTGTCTTCATGTGAAAAGGAATGTATGTGTCCGAGTAAAATAGGAAATCAATAACAAATAGCTATGAATAAGGATTATGTTTCCTCCAAAGATGACAAAAATAAAACTTGAGGTTTATGTTAAATCTGTTTGGGATGTTTTCCTAGAGGCTAGTGCCAATTCTTTTCAAAACCAAAAATATGGCTGAGGAAAACGGTCTTAATTTCTTTCTAGTCTTGAAAAATAATTGTGGAAAAAAGCTGTCACTTTCAAAAATATGACATTATGACTTTCCTTCAAAGCAACTTCTGTGGAAATGTGGATTAAAATAAAATATTTCAAATAATGAGCATACAACTCTGGAATTTGGATCTGTTAACCCAAATGCAAGCAAGAAAGTATCCTATGTTCTTGTTTTGCTGCTTGGTTTTTTTCCTCCGAGAGGCAGGAAAACCATTGCCCTTCAAAGTGTATGTGGCTGCTGTCCTGAGAATAACCCTCAGATGGAACTGGGTATTCCATTTGGCCTGCCATTAGTGACTTGTCCCTCCTTTTTCTTGCCTTCCTGACTTCACTCCCAAATCAAACCATTAAATCCAAAGTTTAATAAACTGTATAATCAGTTCATCTCATGGGCTTTTTTCCCTGTTAAATTAGGTTTAAATTAGACTCTAAACATTTTAGATCAGACAAGTTACCTTGTTCTGCAAAGCTCCAGGTGAATTAGTGGCTCTTAAGAGGTTATAATTATTGCTTTATTAAGCTGTTACTGTTCATTGACAAGTCTGGGCCTGTCCACTGGACGTCAGAGTCCTTTTGCCAGCGGGAAGGCAGCCCCTTTTAACACTGTCTTTTGTTCAACATAGAAAAGACACATTATTACTTCATTTCAAGGGTAGGTCTTGTCAAGACAAGACAGTTATGTACGTTAAAGCATAATATCCAGCTTGATTCCTAATTCATGTGAAATGTATAAATGGCTTTATATTGGCCGTGATGTAGTTATTTAGTTAGTCTAAAGTAACACCTTTTCATCATGATGTTCACAGTCGTTTAGGCAGCTACTTAGAGAAGAGAGCGATGGGGTCCTCAGCCACCTGTTGCTTCTGTTCCTGTACAGTTGTGGTTTCCCCGGGGACTCTGCCTGAGTTTACGCCTGTAGCTAGAAGTGCCATTGCACCCTTCAGGCAAGGCTTCTCGCAGTGTAGCTTGGCCTGATCTTAACTTGCTGTGTGTTTTAGAGCAAGTCTTGGCTCCTTTTTTTTGTGTGATTGCCTTTCCCATGGTCAGATTAGTGCTCTGATCCTTCCCTAGCAAGCTGTAGGTGTAGCTGCCTCTGAACTCCTCTTTGCTGCCAAGCTCATAAACCTCCTAGCACTATGGATTGCCCACCTCACTTCTAGAAGGTCACTGCAGCCACCTCTGCAAGTTTTTGTGCCTTTCACTAAAGCTTCTTTTCTGGTTCAAGAATCTCTTTCATCCGTGTGCCGAGATTCCCTCGCATTCCTCAGGATGGTCCCCCTTAATCTAATGATGGTGATAGAATCATGGAGTGGTTTAGGTTGGAAGATCATGACCTTAAAGATCACTGAGTTTCAATGCTGTGCTGTGGGCAGGGACACCTCCCACTACATCAGGTTGCTCAAAGCTCCATCCAGCCTGGTCTTGGATGTGGGGAGGTGTTTTAACCCTGTGAAACTCAGTCCACTAGTTTCTATTTAGTATGTCTTACCAGCTAGGGGATTGCTTCTGGGCAAGGTATTTTGGAGTGATGCAGTCATGTGAAAAACATGCCTGTAATTACAAATGAGGAACGTCCATATTCCAGGCAGGAGGCCACGCAATTCACAGCTCCACTGAAAGCTCCCTGTGATGTGTCGCTGATGCCAAAGTGGTATAAACTTGCAAGGGCGGGCAGAGAGAGCAACAGTGGAATGGAGGAAGGTATTAATTCACCACTGATTTAGTCAGATTTCATCAGTTATAAAGTCAGAGTGGATCAGTCTTCAGTTGCTGCTGGTTATCTTAGAATATTAGTAGTAATTAGAGACCTGTAAATAGATTAATTTAAAATATTTGAAGTTTTAGCCAGGGGAAAAGTCTAGCTATAGATTTCAGTAAACATTTAGATAGCATGGCTTCTGGTGTGCTGTACAGGGGGTGGGTTCTGTCGGAGTGTGCAGTGTATTGGCATTTGGCTGTGTCACTGATTATTTAGAAATTAAGTCAGAGAAGCAGGCGGTAAATACTGGGCAGTAAATAGATTGACCCGAATCTGAACTTCTTACCAGCTGCCTCTGTATATCTATAATGCATGTGCATGATATATGGCAGTAGGTATGAATTTAGTTTTTATGTCGCCAATGTCACTTTGAAACAAAATGAGAGTAAAGTTCTTTCAAAGGCTTTAGGAAAGGCCTGACTACAGAATAACATTTGCATTGACTTCTTGGTCCTAAAACTCTAATTAAATTATTGATTATGAAGCTGTCTGCTTTCTTAATAGTTCCTAATGTAACAATTAAAGCAAAGAAAGTAATTAAAAATGAAAAGATCAGTCCACAAGTACAGTCTTCAAAAGGTCATTTTAAACTTAATCACTTTTTTTTGAAAGAGGCAAGTATAAAACGAATGAGTCATTAGTAAAAAAGCAATTTAGTATGTGCATGTGTGTAATAATGTCCCTATCGGATTACAACTGGCCACACAATACCCTAAGGAATTAAAAATAACAGCTACATTGTTGTGGTTTGGCCTCAGACAGCAACAAAGGACCATGTGGCAGCCGCTCGTGCAGACCAGAGTCCCCGCCGGTGGTGTGGCTGGGAGGGGAAAATTGAAAGAAAAAGGCAAAACTCGTGGGTTCAGAGAAAGGCAATTTAACAGAACAGCAAAGGGAGCAAGAAACAACAACAATAACACTGACAGAGGAGTTTGGAATCTACAGGCAAAAAATAACCCCTTGTAAGCAAGGTACACAGCCAGGCACCCTTTGCCTTCCCCTGCATGGAGAACTACTGGGTTTCATACTGGTGGTATTCTGTACTTCAGGCTTTTCACAAGGTACTCACAGTGCTATAGGAACTAAAATCAGTCACAGCTTTTGCATCGTCTCCGAAACTTCACTATTGTGTCCTGACAAGCCAGAGAAGGAAAGACATTTGAGATGAAAGCTCTATTACAAATACTTTACCCTCTGCCACAGATCTTTCAGTAGAAAATGCTACTAGCAAAAGTAGCTAATTGGTGCAATAGTTCATAGGTATGAAAGCCTGTTCTGCAGCCTGTTATAAATGTCGTTTAGTATCTCCATACTGCTTACACATGCAAGCTAATTGGAAACTAAGTGAAACTTTGAAGCATGGATATGGATATTTGCTAACCAAAGACCTGCCGTTGTCAGCACCTTCTGTTCATGTAGAACATATGCACAGGGAAATTCATTAAACAAAGGGAAACTGAATTCAGGTAAGCATGTACATCAAAGAAACATAGATGGGACCTGACATTTGGGGAACTGAGCTCCCATGAATAGTTACTGTGCACAGCAACTGTAAACACCTTCTCTAGATAGTAATTGTTGTGCTTGCTGCCGTCAGGTTCTGCTTCAACACATTTGCTTAGAACCAAATCCCATTCTTGATGAGTCAGTGTGTGTGGGAAACTACTATGCCATTCAGGTTGTACAAGAAATACGTAAATCTGTTAGACTGTTAAGTTAAAGACTGTGAAGTTTAAGAGCATCTTAAATGCTCTTTCTCTTTTCCACAATTAATTGTGGAATCTTCTTTCCTCACATACTGAGGAAAGCAGATTATAGACAGGCAAGTTTTATGAAAGGTCCTGTTAGTGGATTAGCCTGTCTGCCTCTCAACCTGCAAGGCTACAATGCTCTACCATGTTATGCTGAAGGAGTAGGTGGTTTGCCATCTTTCCTTTTATCTGGCTTCCCTGTGAGCCGTTTTAATGTGCTACTAAATACAGACGTGTTGTTTTCTTAGGTTGAAGTAAGGTGTCTGGAGACACTTGTCTACACAAAATGTGCTATGGTGGCTTTTTAAATTCAAAGATTAGACTAGACTTCCTAGTCCAAGCATCAACTGTTATATATCAAACCGTTCTCAAAAAGATCTGTTAAAAACCAAATAAACCCTAAGCCTTACAAATCAATTTCCTTTCTATTAACAATAATGTTGTGAGGTAAGTAATATATTTTCAATAAATAGCTTTCCAGTTTAGTAAATACTGAATCAAAATGGTCGTGGTGAATCAATCTGTTTCTTTGTATAGATTATTCCCTTCTAACTGCTACTGCCTGTGTGTAGATTTATTCCCATTCTATTTTCTCACAGCCTCACTGGGTGACTTCTTTAGACTCCCTGCTCGTGTTTCCTTTTCTTAATGACAAAAGAGTTACTGTCTGGGAAATGGCTTGAACTGAAAAGCGGGCAGACCTTTAGGATTTCAGCTGTGTGTTCAAAAAACTGGAATTTCAGAGTTTGCAAGATATTTGCTTAAAAATATTTTCTTGCTGCTGTGAGAAAGCTTAAGTAGTCAAATATAAGTGTCTGCAAAATTGTTGAAGGTCCTAGTTTTGAAGGAAAAGCTGTAGACTGTCAAACTGATTTTGAGTAGAATGCTCCTTGTGGTGGTAATTCAAACTTAGAATATTTTCCATGTGATAGATATTATTACTTTTTTGGTAGCACATATTTAATGACAGAGAACTGCCACACAGGCACTGATTTAAAAGTTTTATTCTCTGATACCCCCAAGGCAACAGCACAGAGAGGTGTTGTTCAAATTTTGTGCTCCAAGGTCAAAATGTAACTCTTTGATTATAATTTAATTCAGCTTCCACATTTATAAGTATGATAAATATTTGAGGACATTTTATGTTAAGAGGCAGCGTGGTCGGCCTAATATGAAAGGGATAGGAAATTTGGTAGGTGCTGCTTCTCTTCCTCACACAGCCAGGAACGTGTCTATGAGTAGCAGGCTTATCACTTCACCTATTTTCTATCTCCCCTTTCATGCTTTTTTGTTGATGTAGACTGCAGCATAGGATGTGAAAAAAAAACACATTAAAAAGTAAGAGTCCTGCCATCTCCCAGTGTGCTGTACTGATAATCTATGGATGATTCAGCTGAGGTTCTATAATATCAGCATACTCAGTTTTCTCTTTCTGAAATCTTTTTCCCCACTGGTGTTAAGGGTTATTCTGTAGAAAGGATTAATTTAGGATACAAAATGGATAAAAAGGGGACAAATGAAAGATAGATCTTGTTTCCAAAATGGTGGATGTATAATGAAAAGGATAGATGGCAGTTGTCATGAGAAGGAGCTTCAGGTGTTGTACAGCGTTGATGTGGACATTGAGAGACACTAGCATGGGCTATTGGAGAGGAGAAGCAATGAGGCAGCACCTAATTTGTGTTGTACACTTCTATTTAATATTGGTCCAGCAGGCTACCCTGATGGGATTTCATATTGCCTATAGAAATAGGAATGTGTGTTGTTTTGTTGTCTCACAGACGTGGTGATGGGACGGTGTTGTAATTGTGACATTGTCAAAACTAGTAGTGACTGACTTTACAGAGAAATGTCTGTTCTTGTATCCTGAGAACCCCAACTGTCCCCACTTAGCTGCAATGAATACAATGCTAATTACACGTTGTAATTTATGTGAAGCAATGAAGAGAGATCTGTCTCTCTCACCGTGCCAGCCTGGGCTTTCCTAAAAACAGGACAGTATTCCGATCAGGAGAGTGAATTACTGTGTCATTCTAGTTAACAGCCAGGTTTTCTTGCATTGTAACATTTGCCCAGGCTCTTCATCTGAAGCTTCTCCTCAGAGTGCCATGGGATCACTTACAGAATTTCCTCTGTGTGTTTTCTCCTCCTGTGTTTAATGGTATCTCCTCTGTTTTCTTAGAACAACTAGGTATACCTCACAGATGCACATTTGTCAAAGCAGTCAGCACAAAATTCCTCATCCCTACCATAAATCCCAAGTCACATACGCTATCCCATGACAAATCCAATCGTGAGTACACTAATCCCTTCACAAATGGTGTGTTTGGATGCTTCTTTTCAGGAGCGCAGTCTCAAAGCCCCTCTTGATTGTAAGGTGACTTCAGAGCTAGGATAGGAAAAGCCCAAAAAAAAAGCAGCATCATCTTTGTCTCTCAAGTTCAGATTTCTGGCAATAGTTCGCTGCAGCACTACTAAAATTAATTGTTTCAGGACCTAAAGTGTCCTGGCACCAACAAAGGAGGAATGAGATGCTGCCAAAAAGGTACCCCCAGTTGATCCCCTGAGAACGGACTGTTCCTGTATCACTCAGCATGGTTTTTAGGACAAAAAGTATTTACTGGTAAACACTGTTTTTAGAGTTTATTTAGCTTTTCATTTTCTCTAAAAATAAATATGTGATTATTGCATTCCTGCTTTTCCTCTTTTGTGGCTCAAGCCCAGCTTCTCTGCCTCCAAGTGCGTTTCAGGCCAGTGTTTTGCAAATGATAGTATTTTACATGCCAGTCTCTTACTAAGCTGATTGTTTCTTTCCGCTCTCTCTCTCCTCAAAAATGTTTTATAAAGAAGCAATAATCTTTCAGAAAGAAGACATTTATCACACACAGATTGGAAACGTTGGGACAAAACTGATAGGCAAGAAGCAAAATTTAGCAATATGACAAAGCCTTTGTACGTAATCTTCCCCTGTTGGTGACTAAAATAAATATCAATGGTACAATTTTCCACTGTGAACAAGCTCACAGGAAAGGAGGTGCTTGGTGATTGATGCAGACATGACTGTGCAAGACTCCTGCTTTTTATTTAAATGTCTCCTGGTTTATACTAGGGTTGTGCAAAAGCAACAGAGTTGCTTTAGCAAGAAGCCACAGAAGAGCAGGAGTGGTGAGGACTTGAGTTAGGACCCTCTGAACACTGAATTCCAAGATCTACCCCGATTCTGCTGCCAAACCCACCCTTCCTTTCCAGCCTCATCCAGTAAGGGCATGCAACTGGTTTGACTGGATGAGATGGAACTAGAAGGTTGAATCTGGGACTTGATGCTTTTGGAAATGCAGGTAGCATGTCCACCTGTCTCAGAGCCTGTGCCTTGGGAAGTATGCAACCTCTTGGCAAATGATCATCCTGAGTGTCATTATACAGCACATGAAGGATGCCCAAGTGATCAGGCCCAGCCAGCACAAGTTCATGAGGGGCAGGTCCTGCTTGACAAACCTGATCTCCTTCTATGACAAAGTGACCCGCTTGCTGGATGAAGGAAAGGCTTGGATGTTGTTTACTGGACTTTAGCAAGGCCTTTGATACAGTCTCCCATAGAATCCTCCTGGAGAAACTGGCTGCCCATGGCTTAGATGGGAATACTCTCCACTGGGTTAAAAACTGTCTGGAGGGACGGGCCCAGAGAGTGGTGGTGAATGGAGTTAAATCCAGTTGGCGTCCAGTCACAAGTGGTGTCCCCCAGGGGTTGGTATGGGGGCCAGTTCTCTTCAACATCTTTATCAATGAGGATATCGAGTGCACCCTCAGTAAGTTAGCAGACACCACCAAGCTGGGTGGTGGTGTCGACCTGCTAAAGGGTAGAGAGGTTTTGCAGAGGCATCTGGAGAGGCTGGGTGAATGGGCTGAGACCAACGGAATGAGACTCAATAAGACCAAGTGCCAGGTCCTGCACTTGGGTCACACCAACCCCAGGCA
>BJBW01004984.1:30211-57032 GCA_004320125.1 Scolopax mira
TCTCACCACCCTCACAGCAAAGAATTTCTTCCTGATATCCAATCTAAATCTCCCCTCTTTCGGTTTAAAACCATTACCCCTCATCCTATGTATACACACATCTTTTAGTCATATTTATTGGCATATTGGCATATTGCATATGGTTCATATGCAATGAAGCTTGACATCAGGTGAAAGGTTTTTTCTAGCAAAGGCATCACCGAGTGGCCTCATTCTGTGGGTGACACTGGAAATAATTTTGTCATTAGCTTCAATAGGCTCGAGATCCATTTCATTTTGTGATATGCCCATGTGGTAGTGTGAGGCAATGACAAAAAGGGTGACACCTTTTCACACGGTATCTGTATTTCTCCTAGGCAAGAGGCCAAAAATATGTAAGGTTCACAGCATATAAAGCATGCAAGTTTTTGAGACAAAGTTAGCCTGTTCCTAAATGTAATGGAAGTTAACCATCATATATATTACTGAGATACTGATATAGTAATTAATTACTTGTGCTTTGAAGGCTAAATAAAACATAGGCATCTGGCAGACTTATTGAAAAGTATAACTATTTCCATTGCTACCCAATGCAATGGAAATTTTCTTTCCTGCTTTGTTTTCTCTTCTCTCTAGAAAATCTCGCTTTTGAAAACATTGACATGAATTTCATTTAGAATACTTAAAAAAATCTGATCTTGAAACTGCAAAAAGTTAGGAATATTTTGGATAGGCCTTTTCAAGCCTTTTTACTCCTTTCACTCAGAATATGTAGACACTGTATGCAGGATCTGGTGTATAGAATCTATGGAGAGTGTTTTATAAGAGCTGATTTTAATGTTTTCTTCTCTTCCACTGGTGATAATATGTTTTTCTTCTCAAATTTTGAAATCTAAAGACTTTTTAAAATGAAACTGTTGATTTTTTTATTTTATTTTGTTTCAGTGACTTCTTTTTCTACTTTTTCTACAGTCTTTCTCTAGAGTCTACAGACCTCTACTGTGGGAACCAGTCGACCCCTTCCTGTTGGTTAATGGAGAAAATTAAGATCAAAGAAGAACCTGACTTCCAGAGGGCTATTTCACAATTGCAGGTTAACAAAAGAACTGCAGACATGTTCTGTTAAGTTTGCCCTTTTTTTGTTTTTCTCATTTTGGTATTTTTCTCTATGCATCTGCCATTTTAAATTTGGATGAGATGCATTTGGTCCATAATGACTGCCAGAACAAAATTCACAGTGTGAATTCACGGCTTACAGATTTGTTTATACCAATAGAAGTAAACACTCTTCAAATGACTGTCAGACAAGTAAAAAGTTTGATCTTATTGGCTTATTCTTGATTTATACTGACTCTGAAGGGAAAAAAATGCTTCAGCTTTTTCTTTTTTTTCTTTTTTTTTTTTTCTTTTTAAACTCTTGGACCACCTCATTTGTCTTATTTAATAATCACAGTCATGTCTACGTACCTGCTTTTCCCTCTAGACTGTCTTTTTCAGTTAATACCATTTAGTATTTCCTTTCTTTTCTTAGGAACAGTAAATAGTGTTCTGGTATGAATTCGCATTAGGCAACAGTTGGGCAAAATTGAGCTTCAGGTTTTAAGAGTGCTAAAATCCTTCAGGCTGATACTCAGCTTCTCATCTTCAGATAAGATCAGAACACAGTGCATCATGTTGCTTTGCTCAGTTGTTCTTTCTTAACACTTTTGTTACAGGAGTAAAATTGGATTAGCAGGTGAAGAAACACAATTCTTCAGTGCAGACCGTAAAGGCAGTGCACAAGAGTGGTAGATTCAGATGTAGAAGCTGTGTGTGTGCAGAAGCTGAATTATATACAACTGAACACCTCATCATGCCTTTTGTAGTTTTCTTGCAGGCCAGAAGCTGTTCAGCTCTCAATGGAGGAAAAGTAAAAACTTTCCAAGCATGAAACTTACATTTCAAACCCTCTACCTTTCAAGGTGGGAAGAAAGGGTTCCCATGTAGCCCTCTCACTTTTTCTCGTGTATAATTACGTTATGTATTCATTTTTTAATTCTGTTTTCATGTAATTTCATTTTAAAGCCAACAGAAATTCTTTAGTATTTTTCTTCTGTCCTTTCACTGCACTTGAAGCTTTTCCTGTTATATTCCAGCACCAACTTCCGCTTCTTTAAAATTAATATTTTTGATCCCTTTGACATTAAAGCAATACAGCTCATAATATTTAATGTTAGACAGTCCTACTAGGCATCTGTCATTCAGGCATTACTCGCTGGTATGTTTTGCAAAGTATTGGAATATCAGGTTAATTTAAAGTATACTCTAGTCCTGGTAAAAATGGGCTGCCTAATATTGTGGGGCAAAAGGCTGTATCCCACAGTGAGAAGCCTGCAGTTAATGGGCTCCAGGTTATGGGATTTCCCTGGCCACCCCTGCTCTAGCACTGCTGATCCCCTCCTCACTGGAGCATTTAAACTCCAGGAGTTACATTGAATAAGAGGAATGCAATTACTGAATTTGGCTTTTTTGGTGCTGACAGGATGATGTATGTTCACCTGCCTTACAAATTCTTATTAAGATGCAGTAGCTTCTGCTACTGAGGTCATCTGCCAGTATCAGCCAGGGGAATAATATACAGGTGTGCTTTTAGTGAAAGAATTTCAAAATCTTTGAGGGATATTTTTTTTCTATTTATTTTGTTTTAAAGAAATGATGTGTCCATCAAAGAAGTTTGTCCCTCCCCATTCCTGGATGGTCCGTCGTGGGCGTTTAGGTGGGACTGTGCTTGTGTGTGATCTCTGCAAGTAGAGATGACTTTTCTCTCTCTTCACAGAGTAAGGTACAGGAAGGTGTCTGCTTGTTCTATAACCTTTTCTCCTCCATGCATTGTTAGAAGTGGGATGTCTCTTAAGAGAATTTAGTGAGGAGAGAATTCCACACAGTCCTGTCTGTTTAAATACTGCCTGTGGTTACAGGTTTCCACAGCCTGCAGTACTAAAATCCAAGTGTCAGTAGAAGACAAAAAGATAATTCACTTTCATCTCAAGAACAAAGCTGAACAGAGGAGCTTTTTTCAACTTTTTCAATTCATGAAACATTTATCTTAGAGTCAGGTTACATTATGCTGGCAAGAATAGAATCTGTCAGCATTTCTACTATAAACTCCTGTTTTTAGTGGGTTTTAGGAGAGCCTTAGAGGTTCACTTTGAACAGATTTAGCAGACAAGGTCTTGGCCTAGAAACATACCTTCCCTACCAATTAAGAAAAATGAATATGACTGGATGTTCAGTGCAAAAGATATATTAACACTACATTCAGGTGAAAGTTCGGATGCAGAAAAATGAGCTAATCCAGGAGTCTCCCAGAGAAAGATTAGTTTAGGGTTTTCCCATATTTTTAATAGCAGGTGTTACTAATTCTGAAGTGAAAGGAAGGCTTGTCTGATGAAACGCACAGCATTAGGCTTAGCCAGCAGGCAGAGCTTTATTTCCAGTTTCTTTTACCTACCAGCTTTAGAAAAACGCTACTTCTCAAGTTCTTAATGTTTCACAGTATGAAAGTTGTTATATAAGTTCATGCATTTTAAAGAGATCCAAAATTCTTTTTTATTCTTTAGGAAGATGTAGAGAATAGGGTCTAAAAAAAAAAAAAAGTCAGGTTGTGGCTGTCTGTGAGGAAGGGAGATCTCTATAAGAACAGCAAAGAGCCCAAGAGCTGATGCACTTCAGCTTTAGTTCACATGCCTGCATCTGTGAAACCTTGTGTATTAAGGCACACCAGGCAAGTTAATTTTGTTCCCCAAATACAGGATTACAAAACACCTGAGTAATGACCTGGCCTTACCCTTGGTCAGACATCAAGAAACAGTATTCTCTACATTATTTTTCCCCCCTGGGTCTATTCCAAGTCAGAAGAACAGAAGCAAACTTCGTGACGAAGGTTCTGTGCTTGAGCTGACGGAGTAAAACCTGTGGTGACAGATGGTAAAATTGTTTTCCAATTTGTTCATTGCTTACAGTAGAGATACTGTATGTCATGTGCTCATAAAAGTCTGAGAGAGTAGCTGGGAGATGGATGCATTTTTGCCTTGCTTTGAGTGGTGCCCTCTGGACGAGAGGGGATGGGGCAGATGGAGCAGAGCAGCTCTTGCTGTGAGCAGCTGGGCTGGCCTTGTGGGGGACACACACAGACTTTGTGTGATGCAGGAAATTGCTGGAGTGAGTTATTGCAGACTGGGCTGAAAGGAGAGACTAAAAGAAAGAAGCTGTCTTGTGAAAAGTAGAGGGCGTAGCTGCTTTTAGACTCTTTCCTCTGATTTTTGTGTTTAGCTGTCATATCCCATGAAAATTTGTTTTCTCTCTTTTAAAAGTTACCCTTTTATAGCTTGTGCTCTGATAAGGAGACCCAAATCCCTGTTGCTGTTTCCTGTGTGCCTACTTCAAGACAACAATGCAGGCAGCTCCCCGGCAGCATGGAGTGACTTCAGAGGCCACAGTTCTACCTGGAGACATTTCCTTCAGAGCTTGCCAGTGCCTTGGTGATGTGAAGCACAGGTAGACGGAGCAGACAGACCATATAACGAAGAAGGCAAGGATTTGAGTAGGAGTCACGGTTTTAATTTTGCACTTTGCTGTAAAAAGTGAAACCTGTGGGCATATTTAGCAGGGGAGATTTGAGAGAAAGAGTAGACCGTCCCCAGTGAGTCAATAGATGGTAACACTATTAACACGACACTTCTTTTAGGAAGTGTTCAAGTCTAGTGAAGTGAGATTTCCAAGCATTATATTATTTCTGAAAAAATTTTGCCTATGTGAGATCAGACATTTCATTCAAGATACTAAGGGTTTTTTTCCCCAATTAAAATCATGAAAAAACTGTTGGGAGGTTTTGGGTTTTTTGTTTTTATAAAGAGAATGAGGTGAACAGTTCCTGTGCTGAGTGCTTCATGGTTTGAATGCTTGTCTCACTTCAGTCCTTCCGAATGAATGTATTTCTTTGAGTTAATTTCTAAATGAACCAAGAAATTAGGAATAAATTTTACCTGAACACTGTTTAGATAAATCTTATACTCAGATATTATCTAAAAACTCATATCATATAAAACTAATAATTACAAATTGCACCTAGTATATTACACTCAGCCTGATCTAATGGATATGTTATCTTGATTTTGGAACTTGGCAAAGTAAGTTCGTTTATGTCAGACTTTCATAGCAGGGCATTCAAAATCCAGAAAAATAATCAAAATGACAGAGTTTAAAAAAACGTGAGTGGTTTTACAATGATGCTCAACAGTTTTTGGCTGTATGTTTTCTCCAGAGGTGCTTGTTCTACTGATGCAAAAAAATGTAGTATATTAATTGTGACTGTCTTCAGCCTGTCTCGTCTTGTCCTGGTAGTTGTATATCTATATGGACACAATTGGGAGGATTTACAGCAGAATTTCACTACTGATTCTGAAATCTTGAACTTTTTTCCTTTGAAAAGAGGAATAAAAAATCATTTGAATTCAGGTTCCTTGTTTAACTACTTTTGCAGCAGGGTTACTGTTCCCAGATCTGCAGTTCTAAGGGTCAAGCTGCTTTTCTTCAGTACTGGATTGCATTTGTTAAAAAAAAGAAATGTTTTCTCTATCAGAAGTCTTTTAGATAGTTCTAGTCCGAGGCAGGCAATTAATGTCTGTGCTCAGTGGAAGCTGAGAGGTTGATAGGCTCCGTAACATAATGCTATGATGTATCTAACTGCTGATTCTGATGTTAATTTGTGGGTTTCAAAATGGAAAATTATATGTATGTGTGCATGTGGGAATAATGATTTTTAAAAAAAAAAATTCATAATGCAGAACACTTCATATTTTGGTTTTTTTTGAACGTTGCTATTATCTGTGTATTTTCGACAAAGGAAGAATGTATGGTTATTAATATAATTGGGCAGTAGTTCAAGGAGTGAATAGAACTGAAATTTCCTCCATTAATATTTCAATCAAAACCTGACAATTCAAGTAATAATAATACATTCTTAATAATTTACTGCCCTTTATACTGCTAGGGGATTAGATGCAAGAAGACTGGATAGAGCCCATGGGTTAAATGTGGAAAAAATTGACCTTTTTACAGCTTGACCTTTTTCTCCTACTTGCAATTTGTGATTATGTTATCATGGATTCATGGATTAGACAGAGTTGGAAGGGACCTCTAGAGAGTCCAACTCCCCTGCTAAAGCAGGGCTGCCCAGAGCACATCACTCAGGATGGCATCCAGGCGGGTTTTGAAAATCTCCAGAGAAGGAGACTCCATGACTTCTCTTGGCAGCCTATTCCAGTGCTCTGTCACCCTCACTGTAAAGAAGTTTTTCCTCATATTTGAGTGGATCTTCCCATGTTCCAGCTTATGCCTGTTACCCCTCGTCCTGTCACTGGAAACCACTGAAAAGAGTCCAGCTCCATCATCCTTCAACCCACCCTTTAGGAACTTGTAAACACAGAGGAGGTCTCCCCTCAGCCTTCTCTTCTCCAGGCTAAAGAGCCCCAGCTCTCTCAGCCTTTTCTTGTAAGGGAGGTGTTCCAATCCCATAATCATCTTGGTTGCTCTCTTCAGCAGTTCCCCATCTCTCTTGAACTGGGGAGCGCAGAACTGGATGCAGTATTCCAGTTGTGGCCTTACCAGTGCAGAGCAGAGAGGGAGAATGACCTCCCTTGACTTGCTGGCCACACTTCTCCCTATGCAGCCCAGGATTCCATTGGCCCTCTTGACCACAAGGGCACATTGCTGGCTCACGGAGAGCCTGCCGTCCACCAGGATTCCCAGACCCTTTTCCTCTGCAGTACTTTCCAGCAGATCCACCCCTAACCTATATTGGTGCCTGGGGTTCTTCCTCCCCAGGTGCAGGACCTTACATTTTCCATTGTTGAACCTCATGAGGTTCTTCTCTGCCTAGCTCTCCAGCCTGTCCAGGTCACTCTGGATGGCAGCACAGCCCTCTGGAATGTCAGGTGTGGTAATGGTCAGTGGGACCTTGAAGGTAGCAGCAAAAGAGTGCAATTTTGCCTAACTGCCAACTCCCCTGACATTAAGACAAGCTCCTCCTTTTTTCTCTGCTCTTTTCCTTGTGATACAAGCCCCAGATGTTTGTCCCTGCACATCTCAAACCTAAGGAAATTCTCGTAAATGGCAGATGCATCCAGTTGGCTCCTGGATGACTTGAAGCTTTAGTAAGCCAAGGACCAATTTGCAAGGCACCCTAGTGAAATTCCCCCGAAGAAGAGGTTCTCCAGCTTTGCTCCAAGGGAGGTTAAGCCTGGGACTTAGACACCCTGTTCACATCCGGTTCAGTTCCATGTTGAATGAAACAAGGGTCCTCTTGGTCTTATAGTAGATTATTTTATAATTAAAATCTGAAAATCAAAACTCGTGTGCAAAAGGGGTATCATTAACTTACTGCTAAGCTCTTGATGCTGAAAGCCC
This sequence comes from Scolopax mira, assembly GCA_004320125.1. Taxonomy (NCBI): domain Eukaryota; kingdom Metazoa; phylum Chordata; class Aves; order Charadriiformes; family Scolopacidae; genus Scolopax; species Scolopax mira. The sequence goes on from BJBW01004984.1 coordinate 37,637, forward strand.
AGTGCTATCTTAACATGCAATCTGATCCAGAGAATATTTATTAATTTGACACTACAGTTAAATAGTAAGCTTTCCAGTTTTTTTCATATAGCATCTCTTTGCAAAACTCAGATTTCCTGCTGTTGGTAAAGGGAAAACTAGGTCTACATTCAATAAAGATAAAGCAACTCTTTGGAAATTAAGTTTCAGTGACAGTATTGAGAAATCTTTTACAGAACCATTGCCTTTCTCTAGCTTTTATCATCATTATTATTATTATAATTACTACTAGTAGTATAAAAATCCTTTTCAGATGATTTATGGCAGGGAAATCAGAAAGTTCACATTCATTTTGTGGCACGGCATCCACGTGGGTTTTTGGGGGAGGTTTGTAGGGCTTTTTTGGATTGTGATAGCATGCTTTTTCTGCAATTGTGGAAAGGTTACTGTGTATATATTGCTATTTTACAGTGTCTAAGGGTAAATACTATGCCCTGCTGAGCAACAGCAGTTACTTAACAAGGGCTACCTTTTGCATGCAAAACGTGTGCCGACGTTTGAGTTGTTACTGCAGACTGGGTACGATTGATACTGCTGCTAGGCCACAGGGTAGATTTGATGTTCTTGAAATTTTTAGACTGATCTTATATGTTTGGTTATTTTTGTCTTCAATTATGTTACCTTTATCGAGTGTAATTTGACTGCCAATATCTTGGGAATTTTGTGTAATCACATTTTTATTCCAACAGTGAATTTATAATTGAACAATAATTACTTATATTTTCTTTTTATCAAGTTGTATTCATTCATATTTTATTATTTAGAAATCATGTAAATATACCTGTTTTTGGGGGTGAGGTTTTTAAGCACTTTTCCCCCCATGAGTCTGTTGAAAACTGTGGAGGACTCAAGAACTGCGCTCTGGCAACGTTTTTATGCTTAAAGTGGATGGCATGCTTGCTCTTTAAAAACAGTGGATTGTTTTTAACACTCCAGAACCTTTTTTTCTTGTTATGTTTGTCTTGCAGTTGTTTCATGGGAATAATACTAACTGCTTAGTTTCATCTCAATAGTACATGCGGCCTTCAAGAAGAAAGTACTTAAAGACAGAAAGGTAAATGAAAGATACAGTAAGATACAAAATGGCACTTGCCAAAGTAGCCTGCTGCTTCTTTTTGGTGACCTTTTTTTTTTTTTTAAAACAAGAGGAATTCTGTGACGCATTAAATGCTGGGCATTATCAGAAATTTGTATTCTAGTGCCATATGAACAAGACTGGGAAAAGTCTCCTTGGTCTCCAAGTTCAGGCAAAAGGTTGCGTGCAGGAGAAGGTAATTTATTTCCAGACTTTTCAAGCAACTTCTTACAATTAATGAGAATTTTTTATCCCCACTACTTGGAGGGGAGGGGAGTTTTCATATCTCACTCTTTGAGAACTCTTCTAATTTCCAACAGAAATTTATCTGCAGATAAATTCCTGCGTCAACACTGCTCTTCAGCTTCAATAGCTCTTTTCCCTCTTTGCTCTTAACCCCTGGGATATTTACAACAGCAATCTAATCCCCTTTAACTGCTGACTTCTTGGACTGAGTTCTCCTAAATGGTTCAGAGATGTAATATGAACTATAGAGGATTATCGAGTAGTGTCACCACAGAATTACTTTGTGGTCAAACCTCATTCACTACTTTCTTGGAAGGACTTGTTGCAAACAGAGAGAATATACTGATAAAGCATGCTGATGACAAAAATGTAGGCATCCTTGTGAATGAAAAAGAAAATTCAAATGTCAGTGTAGGAGTGATATTTTTTGTTTGATTTTCATTTTTGTGGATTGGGAAAATAAAAATAGAATTAAGCTGCTGATATGAACTCTGGAGAGGTATGATTAACCTATATAACCCTGCTCTAGAAAGATTGATTCAAACTGGAATAAGTACAAAGAAGAACTACAATGATGAGTAGTAGAATTTCAGATCTTAGGTTTGGGGTTTTTTTCCTCCAGAAAAATGCAACAAATTCTCTTTCGATTCCAGTGTCAGTAAAATGTTTTCTTAGGGTGGAAACTTGTTCCTCAGGATATAATTATACTGTTCAAAGCTGGGTTTCTCTGTTAATAAAAAGTGTTTTTGTTACTGTTATCAATGAAGCCAGTGATTTTTATGAAAACAGAGAAATGTATCTATTTTTAATACATCTGTCTTCCTGTCTGACGACTTCGTTCTTTTTAGCAGGAGATACTGTGGTTGGATGCCTTCTGTATTGGGAGAACAAGTCAGATAACAGTGATGACATCTGACATATGTTACTGCAATGTGTAGGTCACTTATGGCCTAATGTGGGAGATGACAAAAGATAATTAATTTTGATTTCATGCTTGTGATTCCTTAAGGAAGACTTTAATCGTGTGTGTGGAATATGTAGAGCGAGACATGTACTAAGTCACTGCCGAAGAGCAAGAGCTCAATCTTTTTGAAGCAGTGATTATACCTCCTAATTCAAAACCTTTTGCAAGGGAGGTGGCTTTTTTTTTTTTGGTGATATTTGAATACACCTTTTCTGGTAGCTATTATGTGAAGTAAGGATCTGTATCCTTATAATTGTGAGAAATGTATTCCTCTTATTCCTCTTCTAGCAGCTGGTTTTTAGCACAAAAAGTGCTATGGCACACAGCCATAAAATCAAGGTCTTTCTATTTACAAGGATATAGAAGAATTTATATCAGCGTAACTTATTTAATTGCATTCTTTTTCTGTTTAATTCCTCAGGTCTCCATCTTTGTGCATTCTGTGACCACCTGCATTCCTGTAATCATGCTGCATTCAACGTGAAGGTAACTTCTGTGTATGAATTTCCTCCTTTTTTTTTTTTTTTTAAATCATTGTGTTTTTTTCTCTGATAAATACTGCCATGCATTTTGGTGAAATAGATACCTCTGTGGCTGAATTCATTATTATTAATAACTTCTAGAGCATTCAGTGTGGTACACACCTGCCAGCCAGAGCAGAGTCCTAGAGACTATTACAATAAAGCTGCTCCTTGCTTGTGCTTACCTCCTTTCTCCATCAATCAGTGTGTGATATCTAAGCCATTCTCCTTTGTCATGGCCATTTATTTACTTTACTTAAATGAAATTTGCTGTTAGGTTCTTTTCCTGGATGGTTAATTTTATAGTTGTTGTCCAAAAAGGATCATTTTGATTGGTATTGGTGACAGGCTGTGATCTGAATGCCTGTTAATTTTGGAAGGGAAGTAATTTTTCCAAAATGTTTCTTTGAGGTGATATGAAATATTCTGAAATTACTAAAACATTTGTGATGTATGGTTCCTTTAGTTCTCCTGGCCACACTACTCTTTAAGATTAGTGAGGCATGTGCTGGTTTGCACTCTTTTCTCTCGGGGACCAGTTTCTTCCATCTTTTCTGAAAAGATATCTTAACAGTGTCCTGGCTCTCACCACAGACCAAGGTCCCAATTTTTGCTGTAGGAAATCCTGAATATTCTCCTCTCAATCAGTATCAGCTGCTGCTTTGCAACCTGCTTATGTCCACTCCATGTGTTTATAAGCTAAACCTTAGAGGTTGATGCAGCAGAAGGTGTGGGATAAGCTGTTTGTCAAGAAGGGGAATAGGAATTCCCAAGGTATCCTAATTATTCCTTGGCCACATGCGTGTATCTCTGTATTTGACAGGCACAACCTGCCTCTCAGTATTTTGAAACAACATGGTGTAATGTAAAGAATATTTAACAGTAGCAGGAATTGTGAGGGAAATACAATAGCAATACTGTAGCACTGTCTTTAACGTGAATATTTATGAAGAACCTCATGCTCTAATGTGACCTATAATGATTAACAGGAAGCTGGAAGTCTGTGTGCTGATAATCTCCCAGATAAGCATGTTATTTTGATAAAGAATATTATAGTTGGCATTAAACTCTAGACTAAAATCATTGGTTGACATTCTCAATGATTGAATTAGTAAAAAAGGAAACATCCTGTGCAGCATTGATTAAACTGAGTGAGGAATATAATTTCAGGAGCTGTAATTGCAGTATATAAATTAACTCTGTATGTACTGGAAAACTACAGAAAAAACTAAGTAGTTGATCCTGAGTTGTACAACTTAAAGTTGTCACATAGGTTGACTAGCAAAGCAAACGCTGTGTTTCAGCCACATATAACACCAAAGAACTATTCTCTTACCCTCTAGTGTTTGCCCACTAAGAAATTAAAATATTCCACCCTAAGCCAGATAATTACAGTGTTTTGAGTGATATTTACTTAACTCTTTTTGTTAAAATGTGCATGTTTTATGAGGAAGAAACATTAGCATTCTCAAAAATAGTTTAATCGGAAAGGTTCTGGAGACAGAGCATGAAGCATTTGAACAAAGGCAACATGACTTCCAGAATGGCCAACAGAAAGCCTAATGGCTGGACCTTGCCAAAGAAACACTGCAACCAGGCAAAGATTTGTTGGAAAAATCTGGTTTCTTAACTCTGAAGTGGCCAAACAGGAGGCTGATTGCTGACAGAATCCTAGCTGGACAATTTTTTTTTATTATTTTTTATACCCCACTGTTACTGGCCTGCAGATTCCATTCTTTGTCAGAATTCTTGTCTATAGGGTCAGACTCTGTGGGTGCTGTGCTGTAATGGTGAAAGATCCCAGGAGGTTCTCTCCTTTTTCTGCTTAGGGTATAGGTGAGTTTAAGTAGGCTCCTAAGTCATTTCAGTGGGCTTGTGATAGTTGTGTCTCAGGCTACCTGGTGCCCAAAAGAGTTTTTAAATTCTAGTTACACAATGTCTTCACAGTGTAGAGAAGATACAACACAAAAGAACTTATTTTCCAGTTAGATCCAGGCAGTGTGTCTAAAAATTAATGGGCTTTTTAGGCAAGGAGTATTGTATGAGGAAGAAGGAAAAAAAGAATAATATGTTTTTACAAATTGAATAAATCCTCATTAAACTCTGTGAAACTGATTAAATCTGAGTTATTTACTATACCATGCTTCTGAAAAAGTTAATAGTTTTCTGTTAAGTGAGTGACGTTCAAAGGCAGAACTCTTAATAATGTTCAGAATTCATAATTAGCAATTTTTCTATGGAACATATCTGCCAGTTTGGCACCTAAAATGTGGCCGTTTGTTGGAGGCTGCCTGGCTGGGACACGGGCTCTCAGGAGAACCTGGTGGGTGGTCCTGTTGCCCTGTTAGGTACTCTGGTATTTCTGTAGTTGTGGTTCTGCCAGGACAGTCGCTTTCGGGAAAGTCTAAAGTCTGCATTTTTGCAAGTTTGTTCTCTGCTTGTGGAAAGTTTGAGGAGATTTGAGCAAAATCCGTATAGCTGCTTTTGAATTGAAGACGTTGAAAAATGTGTCTTTCCTCCTAAAAGTTAATGTTACTGTTGCTTTTACTCCCACGTCCTCATAACAGAACTGATTTTGTAGAGAAAAACGTTTCAGATGTTTCTATTGTATGTTCTAGTTCTCTTTGAAGGCTATGAATGCCTTCACATGTATCGTAGAAGATGCATGTGAATTTACCTTACCTGGGAAAGCAAATATACACACTCTAGGGAAACCCAAGAGAGAGTGCATCTCAGAGGCACAGTAATTTCCCCAGGTCTTGAATGTTACCAGGATTTCAGGGTACCCCACTTAATTGTTGGACTCAGTACGACTGCACAAATGTAGGCTTATGGTGGGCATCAGGTGAGGGAGGGAGCCCCTTTGCTACCAAAGTGCCTACATCTGGAGCTTAAGGCAGTGATGTCCAAGTCAGCCCTGGCAATCTCCTCTCTTGTAGATGTTATGGAGAGAGATTATGCATCTGTATAATTCATGTAAATGTGAAAAATCAACCCACTAACATTTTTACATTAGTACTTGTTTTTCCCCAAGGAATGGTGATCCCTTCTTGAACAATGGCAAACCTTTTCTATAGTGTAATATAAAGTAGAAGTATGTAATAAATAGCTTTTGAAATAAGGTTTGTGTGTACTTTGCACAGTGTTTTGCCAGCTTAGCAAATCATTGTATGCTTTTGAAATATAGAAACTAGAGATGCTTGGTTGAATCATTGCAAATTTAAAGTAGAATGAAATTTGCTCCCTTCTGTGTGTGTTTATGTGTGTTTGTGTTCAAATAAGACTATGATTATCATTCAGCTGTGTTTATCTGTATCTGCCATACTGTGTTTGGATGATGTTTGCATGTTGAGAAATCATTACAGAGGTTACCAAGTTAACTTAAAACAAAAAAGTAGATTTTGGAATTACAGTTTGTATTAGGAAAACCAAAGGACTATAAAAATGTGCTTGATAGCAAGTGCCCAATTTTACCTCCACAAGCCAAAATGCAAATGTTTAGGTCATTTTTCCATTGACTTACTGAAGGACAAATAATGTCAGACAGTTTTTAAACAAAAACAAAATTTCAATTTTGTTTACCTCCTCAGCAGTGCAGTTGGATGTCAGCTACCATTTAGCTGGGCCAATAATATTGATATTTGATGTCAGTTCTTATTCATTACTGCACTCAAATGATGCAAAAGTCAGATCTTTCAGATGTTTCTATGGATGGCCAAATAAAGCCAGGGATGTCTGACTGCATCTAGCAGACACAAACAAGAAAAGAACAGAATACGAAATCAAAAACCTATCTGCTCTTATTGTTATTTATGTATTCAAAGTGTTCACCTCTTTGCATAAACTCAAAGCCAGTTCCTTACAAAGGTTACCTAGTAATATCAAGCATGTTCAATTATACATGCAAAAAGGGCTAATAGGTTCTTCCTCTGTGCATTTCTGTCTCCATGCATAATAAATATAATTACGGAACTGAATTGCATTTTAAATACAGATTTTAGTATCATTAGTTAACCATTTTCAGGCCATCAAATGTTAGGAGTAAAAAAAATAAATTTATTCTGTCTGCGTCATGGCAAAAAATAAAATCTGCATCAAAATACTCTCATATCACCTGTTGGCAAAAAGCTCTTTCTGATTATAGTGAAATCCTCAGAAAACTGTGCTAGAATCCACTTTCACATCCATTCTCTGAAATATTCATGTTATTCCTGATTTTTGGAAGTAATTTTCCTGGTGTGATCTCTTCCCTTGGCCAGGCATGTTTAGTTAGTTCCCATCATCTCTGACCCTATATTCACAGACCCCTAGAGTTAGCAAGTGTCTGCCTGTTTTGTGCTTTACATGCAGACCAGATTAGGTGTTCTCAAACCACTCTAGAAGAATCACATAGATCTATCTTTATTTTGGTCATTTTAAATAATCTTGCTCTCCAGCTCTGATATCAGTCTTAATATAGGAGGCTGGATAAACAAGTAAAAATACATTTACCGTATGTCCTAGGAGTAAAAAAAATTCCTCCAACTCTTTCCCTGAGGAAGCTCCAATATGGATGGACTTATCTGACCATGTTCAGAAGGCTGAGGAAATTCATGCTGCATTGGTTTGGGGTGGGGGCTCTCCCAAAGGGCTGTATTTCTGTCTCCCTGAGAAAAGAGAGAGTCTTTTATCAAAGGTGCTTCAATGAGACTGAAAAAAACCCAAGCCTGATTTTTAAAGGTCACACCTTGGCGGTATCATTCAGTTTCCCATCACCATTTTTAGGTTTTTTTATCAGAGATTGTTTGTAAAGAAAAACGTAGCAATAGGCATCACACACTTCTATAATTCAATGACAGAGAAAAATCCTGATAGTAGGATGGTGACTGAAAGACTTTCAGTTCCAGTGTTTAAATGTCCCTAGAGTTTACCTATGCATTTTGAAATCGGGCAACATGCAGTTCCTTCACTGTCTTAGTTTGGAAGAAATTTGGCTTCCTGGATTATTTTTGGATTAATTTCTCAGTTGTTAATTCTGATAAAAGTAAGAAAGTGAATATTTTCTTTTAGTCTTCAAGATTGTTTAATCAAGGCCCATGTTGCCTTTGGAAATATGGAATTAACCAGCCTTTCTGTTCTGCCCAGTGTAATTTATTTGAGATTTTAAACCCAGTCTTGTCAAGATTACTAACTCTGAAAATAATCACAGATCAAGAAAATTTACTGCCTTTTTTTTTAAGCATTTGACACTTTGTATTATGAGATGTGAGGTTAGCTCATTCTGCCAGAGACATCTCTCCTCCAGCCCCAGGGTTTATATCTCTCTTTAATTTACCATAGAGTTGAGTATTTGAGTCTGCAGGTATTACCTAAAGCTCTCGTGTTCTGTAAGAGGCGCTGCATTCCTACTCATTCGGTCTTTTCAGTCCCCTCTTTGTGGCATGTACTCTTTGCTGGATCCCAGTCGTTCTACATGGTCTCAGTGCTGTGAGTGCAAGACATAAACAGGGTTAACGTGGTATCTACTAGCACCCAGACTCTGTAAAAGTGAAATAACTGAGGGACAGCTGCTCCTCCTTGGGAGCAAGCTGCAAATCTCATGATCGTAGAATCATAGAATGGTTTGAGTTGGAAGGGACTTTAAAGATCATCGAGTTCCAACCCCACTGCCATGGGCAGGGACACCTCCCACCACACCATGTTGCTCCAAGCCCCATCCAGCCTGGCCTTGAACCCCTCCAGGGATGGGGCAGACACAGCTTCTCTGGGCAACCTGTTCCAGTGCCTCACCACCATCACAGGAAAGAATTTCTTTGTAGTGTATAATCTAAATTTCCCCTCTTTCAGTTTAAAAACATTATCCCTCATCCTATCACTGCACTTCCTGATAAAGAGTCCCTCCCTATCTCTCCTGTAGGTCCCCTTCAGGTACTGGAAGGCAGTTAAAAGGCCTCTCATGAGCTTTCTATCCAGGCTGAAAAATCCCAACTTTCTCAGCCTGTCCTCATAGGAGAGGTGCGCCATCCCTCTGATCATTTTTGTGTCCCTCCGCTAGACCCATTCCAAGAGGTCCATGTCCTTCCTGTGTTAAGAGCTGAACACAGTACTCCAAGTGGGGTCTCACCAAAACAGAATAGAGGGGCAGAATCTGCTGGCCACTTGCCCTTGACCTGCTGGCCACTTCTTTTGATGCAGCCCCGGATGCAATTGGCTTTCTGGGCTGCCAGTGAGTACATTTCCAGGTCATGCTGAGCTTCTCATCCATGAGCACTCCCAAGTCCTTCTCCTCAGAGCTGCTTCTCTATATCAATTCTCCTCCCAACCTGTATTTGTGCCTGGGATTGCCATGTCCCAAGTGCAGGACTTTGCACTTGGCCTGGTTGAACTTCATGCCATTTGCACGAGCCCACCTCTCAAACCTGCCCAGGTCCCTCTGGATGGCATCCCTTCCCTCCAGGGTGTCGAATGATGCCTGAAAGTCTCTAGTCACCAGATCACTGAGACTTGTGTGCTCCAGAAGTAGACTACATGAAGATGAGGAATGTGAGGTAGGAAGCAGAGCAAGTGTTAGCCGGGATACGGTCTCATTCATTTGTTCTGAACCATCAGTAAATTAAATATTTAACATTTCTAATTGAAGCTTTTAATTAGATTTTGCTCTCATTTAAATATTTGCATATGATGAGGCTTTGTCTCAACTATTCATGATAAAACTTTGGGGTAATGCATAGACATATGTATTTTACACAACTCCATATAGCCCAAGAAGAGAAAATGTGGCATCCTTTTTAACTAGCTTTGACATAATTTGCTTTTCAGTAACTTCAAAAAAACTCTATGTTTGAGATCCAGTTGGCCCTTGGAAAGATCAGCAGAAATTGATAATCAACTGATCACACAGTATTTTCTTACCTGTTTTCAGACTTTATATTTAGAAATATATAAATATTGTTATGTCCGTTTGCTCGTAAGTATAACTGAAAGAAAGAGATTATCTCCTTTAATGTGATTTTATTTGCTTAATTGTGTGTTCTGCAGTGAATGTGACCCTCTGTGTATACAATACATGAAGCAAGTGCTGTTTAGCATGCAAAACTGCTGGCAGTGTAGAAAAACTTTGCCCTTCTTTCTTAGAGGAGAAGAATTAATTTGTGTATCCTAAAGAACAAGAATTTTTTTAAATTGCATCTCCTGGCCCAGCACACCAGATTTTCTTGGCAGGTGTACACTCTGGGTCCAGGCCCCAGCCTAATTAATTTTTTATTGCACCAGCTGTTTTTTAAACTTGTCGTTTTGCAAAACAAACAAAATCAGAATACGAAGATCCATCTAGATTATTTTAAATTCAATTTCCCACCTGCAATGCAGTCAAACTTGCCTCTCCGTGTGATATTTCACAGGAAACAGTGTTTTAAAATACATGAGAAAGCAGCACACCATCCCTACCCTCTCTCCTGGAACTCTCTCTCATGTGACAGTCATTTGCTCAATAAATTGTGAGACTTTTATCCGCAGTGCTGCTGTTAGGACTGACTTGAATGGGAATGATCGCAGGCACTCGGTGCTGAGTTCTGAGGCTGGGGCTCCAGACCTGGCTGCTCATACCCAATCCACTCAACTCCAGCTTGCCCAGCACTCCACCAGTTTGCTGTGGTCAGGTGTGGTATGTGTTAAAATGGAGATGCTCTCAATACGGAGAGAGCAAGCAGAGAGGTAACAGCTCTTCCAACAAAAAGCATGTTTGTGCAAAGTTAACTCTTCAGAAGGGTATAAACTAATTTGGGTTAGAGAAGTGGGCTGTGTTTAGACCGATGATTTGTGTTTTGTAAGAGAACTCTTGAACTGTTGGCCACTTAGTAAATCATGGCTAAAGAGAAGCAGGGGGCTTGAAACAGTGTTGTATACGTGTCTGTATAGCATATGGCTTTATACAATAAAAAGTTGGATTTAAAGTTAATTTATGCAAGAGTTGAAAGGAGGGCCGAATTGCCGAATTTGGCTGTTATGAAAATGCAATTAATCTGTAGTTGAATAAGTATCACTGTTAGCAGTGATATATTAGCATTGAATATTAGAATGGTTTCATCTAAAAGTAATTGAGAATGCACAGCTGAAGTCCATCAGGGATAGAAATGTGGATTATTCTGTTTTGATATTTAGCTGTTTTTTTGTGAGGTCGTTCTTGAAATAATGGGATGAGATTTGTTGAACTGCTCATTCTTTTGCCTGAAATCTTTGAAACTGGGAGAAACATTCATACACTTCTCAGGATTCAGAACTGGGCAAGCTTCTTGAATTCATTTTATATATTGTTGATATTTCTTCTCTCTGCATGTAATTTCCCTTAAAAGATGCCTGAAGACAAGGTAAAGAGCTAAATAATAAGTTAAGCTTTTTACATTCCTTTGATAGTTTCTATTTCAAAAAAGAACATGTAGTTTATTGACACTTATTTTCTTTCTGTGACTTGGATGTTCTGCATTTTAAAAGGGACAATTTCAGCAATAGATCTATTGCCACTAATGCTAATTTATGAATTTATGGAAGTATGTATTGCATTTGTATATTAACGTTGTTGCAATGGATACTGCCCGGATTTTAAAAATGTATTTTTTTTTAGACTTTAAGGAACTGAAAGACATTAAAATCCCTGTACATGAACATGGCGTATCCTAGGAATTTGTTATGCTTCTCATTCTCCGCAGTGTCTAATCAGGTAGATGGCACCTAACTTCACATGAGTCATAGTATTTCTCAAAATACTGAGAAAAGCCAGTAATGGCAATTATCATTCATCTCCTCTCACTGCACAGCACAGCACCCAGAATCCAAAGGCACTTCTTTGATGGTCAGAAAGAAAAAAACCAAAATTGATTATTTTAAACCTCTCTGCAAAAGATACTGCTCTCTTTGCAGTATCTGTTTCAAGTGCAATGTCAACTATGGCTAGCAGTAACTCTGCAGGGAATGCAGTGATCTTGGGTTTCATATGTAAATTTATGCAAAGGTTTCTGCAAGCCTAGCATGTGTTGTTCTCCTCAAACACCACAAGGCATTTCATGCTACTTGATGTGGCAAAGGGAAGAGAGATTCCCTCTGTTTCACACAGCAAGAGGAAAGCCTGCAGAGTGCATGTAAACAAACAAGAGACCCATGATCCATCATTATTTTTGAAAGTCGGTAGAACTGGAAATTCTGCTGCAACAAGGTTCTATCATTTCCATTGATTATTTGTAATGGAACTCCTCCTTTGGAGGAACAAGGGCTGTTCTTTGTGAGTCTCATATGCTCTCAAAGAATAATAATAATAACCTAGAAATAATACCATTTTAGGATATTCTTCATCTTGATCAAAATTGCTGAGAAAATGAGGATACGAAGTAAAAAAATTCTGCCTTTAAGCTTCTCAGTATGTGGTGGCCCACATACCTGTGCATGTATCAGCACAGACGTCTCATCCACACCACTTCCTGTTATCTTTTTTTTCTCCTCCGCTTTCTAGACTTTTGGTCAGTGATCACATTAAAGAGGTATCTATGTGCCTCTACCTTTCTGTAATAAATTTCCTTTTGGCTTGAAACCTCTCCTGAGGACCTTCTGCTTGTTTCCTTTGTTCTGTTTGGGTTGTTTGCATTAAGAGCACTCAGCCCTCGGTCAGGGCTTCTCCCCATGCATCTCTCTCCTTTGCGCTTCCCAGTAGGATTTGCCATCTTCAGCTGCGCTCTTCTGAGTACCTGCAGACAGTCTTGATGTTATAGCTGGAGCTGATTAGGTCCCAGCATGTACCAGCAGTAATTACGAACTATTTAATCTTCAACCATAATTTAGAGTGGCTAATTTGAAGAACCCTACATTTTTACAGCACTCCTGATGAGTTAACAGTCTTTCACCTTCGTACGGTAAGGAATCAGTATGCCTGTGTTCTGGACTGCAGCATCATGTGAAAGAGGAAGGAGTTGACAGAATTCTCCAATTATGTTTGTAAAGCTTGTTTTGACTTAGTACATTCATTATGAACCCCAGCTGCTGGGACGCCTGAAGGAAAAAGAGACAGCAAAAGAATTGGAGCTGGGGCGGGAGTGATCCTTGCTTCCCACAGGCATAAAACATCCATTATCCTGAGGCATCTCCTTTGAGCTGGTGGGGTAGGTGCTGATATTGTCATGTAAGTGGGATTAAGAGAGTGCTTGGAATGGATTCTTGTCATTTTGAATACATAATTTTTTTTTAATATTGTATTGCCTGTTTGTTCAAATGATCACAGTGCATAGAGAGCTGGGTTAGAAGGAGGAGGCTTTTGCCCCAGAGCGTGCACAGTCAGTACACTCTCAAAACCTGCACATTGAAAGATAATACCAAGGGATTGCAATAGATCAGTAATCACAATAGCTACAGCAAAATTAGCCAAATTCTTACACCAAGTTTTACCAATTCTACACAGCATAAAATTAGGAGTTGTTAATTGAGAACTGCTAATAAAGTTGGAGGGCTCTCCTGTAGGAACTAACAGTGAAGCTCTGAGGAGATGATTCTCTCTGCATCAATACCTTGGATTCCCCTCACCTCTAAAAGACATTGTGTCTCACCAGTTCATCTTTCTTCAAAGCTGTAAAAAATGTCACAGGGAGTGAGGCCCAGACCCTGGTTGCTTGAGGTCTGGATGTTCAGTTGCTTTGAAACATTGATGGTCCTTTGTCACTCTGATCGCAATGCAGAAGCTCAAATTATAAAAGGGAAAAGCTAGTAAAAAAGCAGATGGGACAACACCAGCACTGCCTGTAAATAACTCTTAATAACCACTTTTTCCCTATTCTTGTTGAAAATTATTATTAAAAACTGACTACTACACTTTCCCAGTGGTAATCAGTGCAGCTCTATATTTTTGCTGGTCTAATGCCATTTCAATTGAAACTGGGATGATTTAAGCCTGATACTTAAAAAATGGGTGGTGATTGATTAGTCATCAGTCTAATAATGGACTACATCTGCATTTTTTCTTCCATCTTTATCATATTTTACATAATTCATTTGGCTTAATTGGACATTAAAGTCTTTTTCCCTGTAATGACTAGAGCAGATTCACCCGCCCCTGCTTGGATTCTCTTGAGATCCCTCTGCCTTTGCTCGCTGCTGCTCAGAAAGCCAAATCCCACCCTGAAGGATGGGGTTTCACAGGAATGGGACTCTGTCTGCTGCAGGTGCCCCCTGTTATTTTGTATAGTTAGGTTTTGCTTTACAATGCAAAATTTTTGCATTAGAACAAGGCCCGGGATAATAACTCTCATCAGATTTCTGATGTGCTTCATGCTGTAAATGTGGGAGGTAATGATTCCTGCTCTTAAAAATATTCACTTTAACACATATAAAATGGTGATAGAGTTAAGTGATTTAGGATGTGTCCCACAGGGATCATCTTAGAAATGCAGATTAGTCAAGTCTGTCTCAGTTTGAGGTAGCTGAAGCTATTTCTCCTACAGCCACTTTGTCAACTGGCACTTAACGGCAAGGAGTTTCTACCACGCTTTACGTACACAGAACAAACTCCTTTTACTTAGTTCGGAGACTGGTAACCAGACTGTTCATAGAATCATAGAATCATAGAATTGTCTAGGTTGGAAGACACCCTTGGGATCATCAAGTCCAGCCATCTACCCTACTCTACAAAGTCATCCCCTACACCATGTCCCGTAGCACTGTATCTAAACGGCCCTTAAACACAGCCAGGGACGGTGACTCCACCACCTCCCTGGTAACAGGCTCATCAGCCCTTTGTTATGCTAGAAGTCAACCAGATTCCAAACAGTAATCAAAAAGGAAAAGAATTACTAATCTTCTTTCTAGTTAGCAACAGGCCTAGAGCTTGAATCTGTTTCCGCTAAGGTTGATGAAAATCTTAGTCTGGTATCCTGGGAGAATGTTTGGAGTTACGGCATTTGTCTTCCCAAGTAACCGTTACACGTGATGGAGCCCTGCTTTCCTGGAGGTGGCTGAACACTTTCCCACTGATGCCTTTTTAAAAATATATGCAAAAGGTCATGAAACAGCTACTGACCTGCATTCGGAATTAAGTTTTGAAAAGGATACTCCCCGGAAGAGTTTATCACAGTCTAAATTAATTAAAGCACTTATTACAGTTCATATATTCTTGATCTCTCACCATTAAATCTGGAGGTGTGCTCATAAGCAAGAGACAAAATTATTCAAATTTTTGTCCTTATTGCTGATGTGAAACAGCAATTTTCAGGAAATATTTGCCTAAAGTGTACCTGGTGATTAGTCCTACTGTTAATCATTATTAATATTCAAAAGAAAAAATAGTATATTTTTTTTAAAAGGGAAGAAGAAAACAGATTTTTAAGGCGTTCTGGAAATTATATAAATCTGTTAATTCCTGATAATTATTTGTATTACAATGATTTGCAAATACCAATGTTTGGATTGTGATGTGTGTGGAGCTGAGTGTACCCATTTTAATGGGAGATCTTCTATAATATGGAGATATTCATTAAGGGTAGAACTGTAAAGGCAATTAAAGGGCTTGCAAAGTCCTTTAAGTGGAGCCTGGAACAGAACCGGTCTTTGAATCCAGACTAATTGAATCCTTGTATAAATGTTTTAATTACTTCAACATGCACACACGAAAAAGTACCAACTTGATTATATAGAATAGGAAGCAAGTCTTACCAGTTCTCCGAATTGTTCTACATGCTCTTTGATGAGAGGAAGAAATATAACTTTGCTGAGGCTACTGCAGCATAAAATGTAGTGTAAAAGAAAATTAGTACAATGGGAATCTGCTTTTGCAGATTTCTTCTTGGGTCTCATTGTCTCCTCCTCTTGCATGTAGGAAAATCAGTCAATCCCTGATTGTCCAGCTTTCTGTTCAATAAAATGTGTCATCTCAAAGACATCATAAAAAAGATTTTAGTGTGGCAAGAAACAAAAAGAAGAAAATGAAGAACAAGACAGAATAACTAAAATAGTTAACTGTGAAAGAAATGAAAAAAACAAAAGCTCATTGGAGAATTCAAAGTGATTCCGTTTAAAGCTTTTGAAAAGGGTGGTTGATAGATGCTAATGAGTTTGTTTAACATATGACATCCTTTTTTTTTTCTTTGAATGGCATCTAGCTTCAAATTATCCTTAAGCTTGATTACATTCCTGGTTTGTTTCTTTCTATTGAAAAGTTGTTATCCCACATCTCCAGCTCATTTGATTTAGAAAAGGTATATAATAGAGATTACATCAAGCAGCAAAGTGATGAAATGTAATAGCCTACTCATTAACAACTTCCTTTTTGTTTGTTTTTAGAGTAGGGGCTGCCTAGGAGAGGTGCTCCATCTCATCATCTTCATGGGCCTCCTCTGGCCCTGTTCCAAGAGGTCCATGTCCTCCTGTCTATAGTAGGCCTCATCCCCTCCATTATCGTGGTCAGGTAGTCTGTAGCAGACCCCTACTGTCGTGCCACCTGCCCCTATGTTCCCTTTAATCTTGACCCATAGGCTCTCCGTTGGGTCTTCATCCATCCCCAGGGGGAGCTCCATGCGCTCCAGCTGTTCATTGACATAGAAAGCAACACCCCCTTCTTGTCTCCCCGACCTGTCCTTCCTGAAGAGTCTGTATCCCTCTATTCCAACACTCTAGTCATAATAGTCATCCCACCATGTCTCTGTGATGCCAGTAAGATCACCCTGGAGGCGTGGGTATGTCTCTAGCTCCTCTTGTTTGTTCCCCATGCTACGTGCATTTGTATAAAGGCCCTACAGCTGGGCGCCTGGTGGAGCTGACGTGGCTGCATTTCCTTCGTCCTGCTCTTCAGGTGGCCATCCTTTAAGGTGTTTTATCTGTGACTCCATGGTTCCTATTACCTCAGGAACCTCTAGCTTGTCCCCATAAGACTTTGAGTGTGATGCAGCTTACCCAGCAGATCTCAGAGCAATGGGTTGAGGGCCTTCACTAGTGACCCATCCCTCAGACCTGGGAGCATCATCCCTTGGTTTGTCATAAGCAAGCCGGATAATATTCCCCTCCCCCAACAAACCCAGTTTAAACTGGGTCCAGTTATATCACGCATCTGGGAAGAAATTGATAAAAAGTCTGCAGACTTTTGATGGCAAGAGCTGGTTGACCTTGCTAGTTTCTTAGGGATCCATAGGAGAAATGGGAGAAAATAAATATGGCAGAAAATAGGATGGCAAGATTGAAAGAGGATCGTGTGTGGATCTTGTGGTGTGCCAGCTACTGTAGCAAAATGAATTCATAGAAGGATGAGCCTGTAATAAAAGTAGATCAGATTTTTTTCCTCATAATTATGCAACTAGAAACGATCCCTTAATCAGGGCCAGTGGGAAGGTCAAAGTCAACTCTGAAGTTGCTGTCAGTTTGAGGCAGGGACTGTCTCTGATCAATGTTTGCATACCTATTTCAGTGAAGCGTTCTTGATGCTATTAACATCTGATTACTGGACCATGCCATTACTTAAGAGAGAAATGTATTGAAAATCCATGGACACAACTGTTGATAAGATAAGGAGGAGTCACAGAGCACCCACTGGAGTACAGTCTTTTGTAACTACACTGAGTGGGTTATGTGCGGTCTTATCCACATGGGCTGTCCATTGATCTGGTTCAAAATTGCTGAGTTACCAAAGCTGTAATTAAGAAGTTTTTATTGAACTGAAGTATGTTGGACACATACAAAACAAATTTGAAGACAGCCATATTCTAAACCAAAACAAACCAAAGCCAATGTCCTCTGTCCCCCCTGTGGGGAAAAAAAAAAGTATTATTTACTAAAGTATCTCTATGGATAGAAAAAAAATCAGGACTAAAATGCAAGAATATGTAAAAGTCGTATTAGAGGTTCTGAAATAACAGGTATAAGGGATACTAGTGATTTCCTGAGTGGGCTGTTGATAGTGGTGGACATAACCTTGGCAGAAGAGTGAGGAAACAGCGAGCATGGTGAGGTGTGAAGAGCCGATCCAGAAGGTGAGCACTTACACTGAGGAATGGAATGATTTTCTCTACATGCACATACTCAGTTCCACTTCCCTTTGCTGGCGTGATGGGTAACAACTTAAGCAAAGCAGACCTTGCCACTTGATTGCACGTGTCCTGCCCTCCAGCTCCATGGTTGCTGCTGTGTACCTGCTTCACCAACACCTCTGTTCAGCTTAGATACACGGCTTTAAATCTCTCTGAAAATCAGGTTACAGGGATCTCACAATGGGCTTCCAAAATTGGCGATTTTTGCAATTGGAGTTCTGTAAGAGTTGCTTTACAAAAACCAGTGATGGGTACGTTCGTAATTAATTCGGACTCTGTGCTGTCTGAAGAGGGTGGGGAGGAGAGAAGGAAGAGTTTCAGCTGTTTAGCCCGGAAAATAGTGTTTGTAAGTGAAATGCATCAGGGGAAGGGAAGAAGGGAGGAGTATTTCTGAAAAAAAACCAACTGAAACTTCTATTTCATGTAAAGGATATAGATTGCATGTAACAAGTACTTTTAAACTCTCACTTTATGCTTATGGGATGAAAGATTTATAAATGCAAAAGCAGACAGGTTCTACAGCTGCAGTATGGGGTGGGTGGAGGGATGGAATTCCCCCCCCATGGGAGAAATGGGAGAATGTTAACCTGGAATTCCGTACTTTTATCATGGCTTGTAAGAGTAAGGGCCTGGATTCCGTGATGGTGCTTTTTTTTTTTGGTTTCCATTAAAAATTTGCTTTATTGATACGCAGTTCAAGCTATGCAACAATTTGAAGTTTGGGGGGTGTTGGTGTGTTTTTCCTCAATGGCCTGCTTGAACTCGTTGTTTGTATAGGCTGAACTCCATGAAAGGAGCCAGATGAAATGAAAGACAATTAGATGGGTACAGCTGGTGAGCTAGTTAAACTAATAGCTTTTCTGTAATGCTCAGCATCACGACGTTGAGGTGAGTTGTACCTACAGTTACTGAGCTGTTTTGCAAAAAAAGTGCTCAGAGCTTTGTAAGAGCTTTGTAATTTGGCTGAATTCTCCAAGCAATGATTACTTTGTTTCTCAGTATTACTCTGTATTAGTCCCTGTAACAAGCCAGAATGGAGTTCTGACATTTTAGATCTCCTCCAAATGAAGCTAAAGATTTCATTATAGTTATACCATGATGGTGTTTCAAGGGCTATTACTTTCTACTTGAGAAGGCAATGGATATTTCAGATATCCAGATATTTCACAGAATCACAGAATCTTAGTGGTTGGAAGGGACCTTTGAGATCATTGAGTCCAACCACATGAAAAACAAGCAAACAAACAACAAACAAACAAAACCTTAAAAAAAACAAACATAAAAAAAAAACAAAAAACCCCAACAAACCCATAAAACCGACACACAAAAAAAGCACCCACCAACTAAACCCCACACCCCACCACAGACGAATAATCTTGGTCACTAGAGCATGCCCTGAAGAGCCATGTCTACAGGTTGCTTAAATACCTCCAGGGACGGTGACTCCACCACCTCCCTGGGCAGGCTGTTCCAGTGCCTGACCACTCTTTCAGTAAAGTAATTTTTCCTAATATCTCATCTAAAT
>BJBW01004987.1:0-11893 GCA_004320125.1 Scolopax mira
GGCTCTTGATTTCCTGACTGTTTGGGGAAAGCACAAGAGAAATTTGGCTTTAAATGGCTGTTTGTGTTTTATCCCTTTCCTGCTCACCTGTAGTAAAGTCTGGGCTGTGTGTTGCCTACAAGTGTATGGCATTGATGGGAAGGAGAGGAGGGGGTGGGACTGGGGGAGTAATCAGGGTGGGGACAGTTTTCTGTTGTTTCCTGAGCGTTACGGTCGTGTCTCCCCGTAGCTGGAGAAGGAGTACGTCTGTCGCGTGGTGGGGGAGTTCCCGGAACACGAGGTGGTCTGTGAGGAGCCCATCCTGGTGGTTTCCTACAAAGTGGGAGTGTGTCGCGTGGACCCCAAAGGGAAGTTCTGCAAAACCATCTTCCAGAGACTCAGCTACAACGGCAAGACCAGCGTGGTGAAGTGTCTGCCGCGTACCGGCCGCACGCACCAGATCCGGGTCCATCTGCAGTATTTGGGGCACCCTATAGTCAACGACCCCATCTACAACATGGAAGCCTGGGGCCCCCACAGGGGAAAAGGCGGCAAAATCGATAAAACGGATGAAGAACTCCTAAAGGCGCTGGTAGAGGAGCATCGTTCCAAACAGAGCCTGGATGTCTTGGGCATTTCGGAGGAGGACTTGAGCTCCAGTGCTGAAAGGAAAGACTCTGGTGATTCAAGTGACTGCACAACGTCTGTGCAGGCTGATCCTGTGAGTGAGAGCTCCTGCCCGGCCGAGGGCACTGAGGATCCCAAGGGAAATGACGTCACAGCCTGTCCGTTGAACTCTGATAGCGACCTGGAAACGCTTGAAAAAAATAAAGAACTGGGTTCGTGTGAGAATCAGGAGGGACAGAGAGGAGAAAGCGGTTCAGAAGAGAAGGACCCTCTATGTGTGGAGTGTAAGATCACCCGCCGGGACCCGTCTCCCAAGGAGCTGGTGATGTTCCTGCACGCCTTGCGCTACAAGGGGGCCGAGTTTGAGTATTGCTCCAAGATGCCCGAGTGGGCAATGGAGGGCTGGGAGGAATGAGCAAGGGGCTTCCAACGCCCACGGACATCGCTGGCCGGGAAAGCCTCGTGTAAAGCTTAAAGTTCACTTCTCAGGGTGGTTGAGGTGGACAAGCTGCCTGTGAGCTGGAGATGGGGTGGGAAGGGCTGTTGGGACCAGAGAGCTGTCCTGGTGCTCTCGGGCACTGGGATAGAGCCAGCGGGAAGATGGGGCTAGAACACTAGAACTAGCCCTTTGGGGCAGCAAACGTCACTGTGCTCGGGCAGCTTTGCCTCTCACCTCGGCCTGCTCTGGGTCTGCTCTCAATTATCTACACAAATAATTAAGTGCATGCACTTAAAAGTGATTTTTCCTCTGGCACGCCACGTCCCTGTGTCTTACCCTCATGGGTGGGTGTGCTGGGCGTCACGTCGATTCTTACTGTATTTTATTGTCAAGCTGATTTTAAAACCCAAACGTTATCACTGAGAGATTTATCGCCCAGATGTTATGCCGTAAGGTAAAAAAAAATCCAAGCACTGTGGAGCCCATCTATTTTGTGTTTATCATTTTTCAACAAGATAGACTTCTTCAAAATTGCTCTTTCACCATTGGTTCCAATAATGACTTATAGCTACTGGGTTTAGGGAGGGATTTCTTTATGTTGGTCCTGTCTTTGGAGGTGCTCATCCCTGGGTTTTGTCTTTGAGGTTTATAAGGAGGCTGATTTAGTGGATTTTTTTGCCTTTCTGTTCTGCCCCCTCCCCTGTGACGTTTCTGCTGCCTTCTCAAAAACATCTTCTGAGAACTTTTCGGTGTCTGTCCCTCATGGCTCATGGAAAACATCCTTGGACTTGAGCAAAAATCCGAAGCAGAGATCCATCTGCTCACTTCATCTATTTTTTTTTAATTATTGTTGTAGGTGGGTTATTTCTAATTGGTGTGGAATTGGTTTTAATATCACTTCAATGTGACAATCAGCTTTAAAGAAAAACAAAAGGTGTTTTATGAACCCGATGACTTTTTTTTTATAAAATACATCTTATATGAATACTTTTCCAGGTTCTTACTTTCACCGGTGTTTACATGGTCACTTCTTGGCCTCTGGGAGGGTTATTGGAATAATTCTGCTGTCTCAGGTTCTGTTTTATTTTTTTTCCCTTTGTCCAAATGTGTCCTTGGTGGTAACGCCCAGCTCCAGGGTCTGCTGCAGACAACTGGAACCAGCACCCAGGGGTGCTGCTCGAGGACTCTTTGCAGCCTGTGGTTTCTAGCGCTTTCTCCGTACCCCTCTCTCTCCACACCCATCCCCATGTGGGCCGCAGGTACAGCCTTCTACACCTGTGAAATATTAAAGAAGCCTTTTTTAAAGGTGAAAAATAAACAGAATAAAATAGCGCCTACTTCTTGGGCTAGCTCAAAGTAGCCAAGTGGTTTCTTTCTTTCCTGAGTCATCCAGATCATCTGTTCTATCTCTCCATAAAAAGTTCACTCAGGCTTGAGCTTTGCTCTCCCCCGTCCTGAGAATCCACGTCTCGCAGGATTCTCACTTAACCACAGGCTGCATTTTCTGTTTTTCCTGAGAAACACGTATTAAGGGCAGGTCCAGTACTGAGCCACGGGCAGCTTGTTAGACGAAGGACATATAAGGTCCCCTGTGTTTGAGCCAGTGTCCTCCAGATTTTTCATGCACTCAAATACATATTTCTTGTAACTGTAAATGAAACTTGGGCACTTTCAGTGCATAAATAAAGGTGTCTGCAGCTGTTAGTAGCTTTAGATGCAAGGGAAAGGTACTGGATTTAGGGGCACCAGTTCTGAATTAGACTTTGATATGTCCCGAGTTCTATTGTTTAGTTTTTGTTTGGGGTTTTTTTGGGGGGATCTTTTCCCTCTGAAGGATTAAGTGTCTGAGAGGGATTTTACTGACTTGTGCCAGTAGATGGAGACTGGAGGGACTGGTGTAGAGCCAGAGTTCAGTCCTGTGTTTTCCCTTTACCCATGCATAATGACTGCAGTGAGCATCTTTTAATTATCACACCTTGCTGGTCAAGAAACCCTGTGGCTTCTGCTCTCAAAGTACTGTGAACAATGAAAATTTGAGGTTGACTTCACAAGGACCCTGCCACCAATTGCATCAAATTTTGTTTTATTTCAGTTCAGAGCTGGTGTACAGCCCATACCTGTTGTAAAATTGCAAAAGAAGTCAGTGTTTGCTATTTTGCTACTAGGGAAAGTATTACTATTAGATATGTCTTGTGATAAATGAAAGGCTGTGGGAATTGGGTCTTTTTAGTCGAGAGAAGACTGAGGGGGGATCTGATCAATGCTTATAAATATCTGAAGGGAGGGTGTCAGGAGGATGAGGCCAGACTTTTCTCAGTGGTGCCCAGTGACAGGACAAGAGGAAATGGGCACAAACTTGAATATAAGTTCCACCTAAACATGTGGAGGAACTTCTTTTCTGTGAGGGTGGAATGGCAGAGCCCTGGCAGAGGCTGCCCAGAGAGGTGGTGGAATCTCTTTTTCTGTGAAATTCCCATCTAAGGTTGGTTCTGAGGTAAATGTGAGGTGATTGTGGGCTTAAAGTTACCTGTACAAAGCGTAGGTCCTGGAGGAAGTCCTTTCTCTATTGCAGCTGTATTTTGGTGCACCTTTTTGTGCTCCAGCACAGGACCCGGAGGATGTGCATCTTCTGGCAGACAATGCTGGGAGCTGCCCCAGTGATGGAGGTGCCCGAGGTCCCTTCCCAAGCCATGGCGTGCCTGAGGGAAAGGGCAGAGCCACTCCCCATCAGCTGCTGTTCCATTAACTTCTGCATCCAGACTTTAAGAAGTTTAACTTATTGATGGACGAGGCAGAGAGGAAAAGCTTTCCTCTATCTCTTCAGTACAAGCTTTTTAAGTCGTTACAAGGCTGACTGCAGGAATTATTTTCCTAAAGCAAACACTGACGCAATTTTCCATGACGCAGGGAAGTAGGTTTGGCTGGAGCTCCCTCAGCCCCTGGTCTCTCAGATATTTATCCCAAGTTCTCGCTGGGGACCAGGCCAGCCCCAACGGGACACTTTGTCGGGATTACAAGGAGAGATCCAGGGCGGTGTGTTGGCAGCGATGCCATGGCTGTGTCCTGAGGCGAGGAGAGGGATGGCAGCCAACCCCATGGATCCAAAACCCCCAGGGCTGTGAAGCCTGAACCCTGGAACATCATCCCACCACCACCTTAGCTGCCACGGACGGCCTCTTTGCTTCCTCGTCATCCAGAAAGGGTTGAAATATCTCCCAAGGGAGGAGGCAGCCTGAGGGGTGTCCCTGCAGGGTGCAGGCCTCGCCTGGGGCCTATCCCCCGGGAGCGGCCTGTCCGCCTCCCTATGGGACGCGGGCTCCGGGAGGGAGAGAGGGAGCTCGCCGGAGCCGAGGGGCGGCGGCGAACGGCTCAGACCCTCAGGGCTGGGGTGAAAAAAAAATAAAGCAGGGAGAAAAACTGAACTTTCCGACGAGGATGGGATTCGAACCCACGCGTGCAGAGCACAATGGATTAGCAGTCCATCGCCTTAACCACTCGGCCACCTCGTCACGGAATCCCTGTGAATCTCCCGGCCTATAAGAAGGTGCGCCGACCGCTCCCGGCATTGGCTCCCCTCTGCCGTGTTTTTTGCCAGATGGCGCCAGCGGCTCGGCCCTTCCCCGGCACACCGCGGGACGAGGCCACCACATGGGAATAGAGCAACGCTGCGCGGCCCGGCGGCTGCCCTTCCGACCTCACTGCCGCGGCCGCGGGGCGCGCTAGCGAGGGAGAATACCGAAGTGGCAGGCAATGGGCTGATGGTGTGGAGACCGCCATGTTGTACGGAGCGCTGGGGGGCGCCATGTTGTGGCGGCGGCTTGGCGCGCGGCGCAGGCGCAGCGGGCGGCGGTTAGATTTGAACGGCGGAGCGGGGGCGGCCCGGCCCTACGGGAGCGGCAGCGGAGCCGGGAGCGCCCCGCCGGCGGCAGGGCCCTGCCCGGGGCTGCAGGTGAGGGCGGCCGCGGACGGGTCGACGGCGAGACGAGGCCGGGCCGGGGGAGCGGCTGAGGCGAGGGCCGGTGTCTGGGGCCGTGAGGGAAGGGCTGAGAAAGGGCGGGAAGAGAAGGTCGGTCCTGGCGGGGGAGAGGCCGCCATCGCGGGCCGGGCGCTCCCTGGCGAGGCGGGAAGAGGGCTGAGGGCCCGGGTCTGAGGTTTCGGCGGGGGCGACCTCCAAACGTGAGGGGAATCGCCGATAAAATGAGGGACAAATGGAATCCCGATCGACGCGAAGTAACTCGCGTTTGGGAAAACAGCGGTATAAGTGATAGTGAGATGTAATTTAGCGTTTGGGGGTAGTTCTGGAGGGGGTTGCCGGGCTGTCAGCCCCTCTCAGGGCTGACAAGGTAAAAGATTGTGAGGGAAACAGCGAGGGAACAAAAACGACTCGTAAACACAGAGTGAACAGGCTCTTACCCTTACAGAAAAGAAATTCCGAGGAGGGCTTGGGTGGGCATCTGTATTTCAGGAATGAATTGAAAAAATTTTCTTCATGTTGACAGTATGGAACTGGGAGTTACTTATTAAATATGTGATTAATAAGAGGTTCTTTTTAACGAACAGAGTAACAAAGCTTTTCAACTTGCCACCTTATACTTGTACGTCAGAGATGCGTAAATAAGTTCAGAGGGATTAGAGACTGAATCCTGAGCATGTTGACTGGGAGGTGAATTCTGGATTAACAGACCTCCTCATAGCACACTTTTGGTAGCCATGGCTTTTGATAGCCACACTCTGTCCTCTCCCTCTTCTCCAGACCCCTGTACTCAGGGCCACCTTCTGCGTCCCTTCTTTGTGGTGCTCAGCCTGGCCCAGGGCAGCAGCTCTGATGTGTGGAGCTGTGTAATGCCAGCCTGGAAGCTGTGTCTGGGCTTTGTGGCCTCAGAGCTGCCGATCCCAAAAGCTAAAGCCTCTCTGGCTGCCTTTCTGGCTGGTACTAACCTAAACCTGCTGTAGGTTTGGTGAGAGCAATTACTCTGCAAAAATAAGAGGTTAATAAAATTCATTTCAGCAAGTCAGCTTTTGTGTACAACGTCCTTCCAGAAACCTTCTCCAGTTCTTATTTTTTATGCCTTCACATGTAATGGTGTCTTCAAAATAGTGCTTTTTGCTGTTACAGCCAACAGAAATTCACTGGGGAAAAAAAAAAAAAAAGCTCTTGGCTAAGGTTTCTCATCCTGCTTTTTTTGCTCTGCCTAAACATCATCTTTGAGCAAACAGTTATTTCTCAAAAGACTTTTCCTTTTACCTTCCCCTAGAATTTCAACTCTGCTGTGCCTTGTGGAGCCAGGCTCTTCTCAGACCTATCTAGTAAAGCAACTGGCAGAAATGGAAATACAAGACATTCCATTTAAACACAAGGGGGAAGACAGATGCAGTGAAGGTGGAGCAGGTTGTCCAGGGAGACCGTGGGGTTTCCTCTCTGCAGGTTTTCCAAACCGGAATGGACAATGTCCTGAGCGATCTGCTGTGGCTTTGAGCAGGGAGGGGGGGGATGACAAGGTGATCTCCAGAGGTCTCTGCAGACCTGAGATCCTGTGATTCTGTGAAACCCAGAACCTGAGCAGTTCTGTGCACATCTATATTGCTAATCGTAAAAGTTGTTAGTTTTACAAATCACTTGATCCTTGCACGGGCGAGGGTTTCTCTTATAACATTGTTTGCTGAGGTTTAGCAAGGGGAGAATAAATAACATTACAAATGCTGTCAGATTGCTTCTAGCTCTCCTATAAGGATACTTTGTGCAGTTATTGATGGAGGGATGTAGATAAAGATCACTTTATCCAGGAAATCCAGGAAACAGCACAGAAAATGGCATGTGTTGCTCTTACACTGTTGATTCTGCTACACGTTTTTTTGGTGTCTTTTGTGAGGTCCATGGGAGACTGAAGTTTTAAGGAATATTGACCTGGTATTCAAAGCCCTGAATTTTGCTGCTGTTTACAAGAAATGTTAGGTAACATTAAATCTGTGTTAGCATTGCCATCCTCTCAGTGTGGGTTAATTCACTTCTTCCCCTTATGCAGCTTTTGATAAGTGTGGTAATTTTCTGTGCTGGTGGGAGCTGTTTGCATTGACATAAGATATTCATGGGGTGGGGGGAGAAGCAGTGATTGAAAAATTGTCTTATGTGTCAGAGCAAACCAGCAAACTTGGTCTTGTATAAAGTTTGAGCATACTTATCTCCAACAGTTACCAGAATCTTAACTTTAAATGTTGTGAGACTCAAAAGTTTTATAATAGGATATATAATAGAAAGCATGGACTTGAGAGGATATTACACTTCAGTGCATCCCTGTGACTAGAGAAAGATGGAGAAAAAAATTAGCATCTTAGCATCTAAGATGAGTATGTAGTTGTGGTTGTGTGCAACTTTCTTACTGAGGTTTCTTGACAAGAGGAAATGGGGGCACAAATTTGAGTATAAGAAGCTCCACCTAAACAGCTGCTTCTTTGCTGTGAGGGTGGCAGAGCCCTGGAACTGGCTGCACAGAGAGGTGGTGGAGTCTCCTTCTCTGGAGACATTCCAAACCCACCTGGAGACGTTCCTGTGCAACGTGCTCTGGTGGGGGGGTTGGACTAGATGATCTCCAGAGGTCCCTTCCAACCCCATATGATTCTATGAGGTTCATTAATAGGTTTTGGTACTGTATGTTACAGGAAAAGCACATCCCTCAGAAATGTACAAGATTTGCACAGACCCTAACATGGAAAAGTAAGTTGAAGCCTTCTAAGAATTTTATTGTGGTATAAATATCATTTAGAGGCAAAACTTTTATTAATCTCTGCGTGCACTTTAGCATGTCTGGAATGCAACATGTTACCTGTTGTGATGAAGAAGAGGGAGTTTCTTTGGTGGGGTGTAGGAAAGCTCTGAGGAGATCTTGTGGCAGTGGACTCTCTGGAGACAACTGACCATGGGGGCTGGAGGGTGATCTGCTGAATTTTCTGAAGGTTGTTTTTGGGAACTGGTAGGGGAATGAATGATTGATTCCAAGATTCCAAACAAGCTTGTTTATTTAATTTCACACTTGTAAAAATAACAGAGAAATCCATTTATTTACCTTAAACATGTAGCAGTACTGTTCAAGAAATACGTCTTGGTTCAAGTTTATGCCCTAATAGCCATTTCCCTTTTTTCCCCTCCAGTGATAATACAGAGCACATCAAAGGGAAGCGACTGTCCTCTGTGAGTAACTTAAGGCATCTCTCAGAAGAAAACCCTGGGCGGGAGGGAGGGAGAGAAAGGGCAGCTCTAAAGAGGAACTTGTTTTCTCATCCCAGTTGAAGAAAACTGTTCAGACACAAAGGGCGAGCCTGTTCGATGGGAATGATCGACTCTTGGGGGCTCTTAGAAACTCTCTCCAGCCAAGGAGTCAGTTCCTGGAGTTGGAGCTGAGCTTCTCAGCTATTATATTTTCTTTTAGATTTTAAAGGCTCCACGAAATCCTCTCGATGATCTGGGAAATGGGAACGAATTGACACAGGTAGGTTTATTTAGTTTTTTCTTGCTAATGCTCTTAACATCTTAAGTTTGCTTCTCATCTTGTCACTAATTAAACTGTATCACTAGAATATGCAGGTGTAAAAACTCTTGTAGTAACTGCTCAGGAAGATAATTTTTGGAGTCCTAAATATTATAAGAAATCTATGGAGTTTTTCTTATACTTTTATGTTACACAAAAATATTTCTTCTCTCAAGAAGGAGGAATAATAAGCAGAGATCAATAGGCGTAACTTGCTCCTGCTGCAGTCTGTTTGACCTCAAGTTTGATCCACCAGTGTACAAACTGGTATAGTCAGATGGGTTTACATCTGAAGAAATCACCCTGCCAATTTATTTAAAATAAAAGCTAAAAATTAAACAAAGTTTCTGGTGTCTGTTGTTTCTTAGGCCTGTTCAGTTTGAGTGTCTTCTGAAATGCCTTTTCTACCCAGGGCATGTTCTATGGACTCGTGTTGTAGTTGCCTCATATACTTACTGATTTATCTGTTGCTGCTTACACAACTTGAAACCTCATTTTTAACATGTTAGGCTTTCAGTGAAAAAGCCTCTAATAATTTCTTTAGAATATGAAATAGGAGCCTGAAATATTTATGCACAACACATCTATTTCAAAACTTTGTTGAGTATGAAGAGCTGCTCACAGTCTTCGTTTGAACTTTAATTCCTGTTAACAGTGATGGACAGTGTTGCTGCTGAGCAATGTGAGACTGTCATACACAGTTGTGTGGCATCACTAGTGACTGCTTGTGTTGCTGACATGATTTTTAAAAAATTAAATATTTTACAGGCTTTCTTAGTCACGTGCATATAACGGGTAGTGCCTGATATGTTAATACTTAGTGTTTTCTTAAACACTGAGTGTTGCACTTGAGCTCAGTGAGACTGAGCTATTTGGGAAGGTCACTGCAGGCCCCACTGCAGGGGTGTGATGAATTAACTTTCTGGTGTATGTCATACCACATTGTCCCCTTGCATTAGTATGAGCAGGTGGTCAGTGACACCATTTAGACATTTCGATGGGAAAATGGTGACTTTTTCATTAATCCTTCCCTTTCTCCCATAAAGACAAAACAATATTGCTATTTTTGCTCAGCTCTTGTAATGAAGGAAGAAAGCCCTGCAGCTCTCTTGCTAAGCAACTGCATCTATTTGCCCTCCTACGCCAGCCAAAGAGCCTTGTAACTGCCACCTGACCAAGGGATCGTGAGATCCTGCTTCCTGTGACAGGGATGTCTTTATGTCAGGAGAAATTGGAAAACTATAAAGTAATTTAAGGATGTTGATAAATATCTCTTGTACTTTTGGGGGCCATAGTTTGTTATTTTGAGAGAGGTGGGAGGGTTTTTTTGTTTTGTTTTGTTTTATGGGGTAAGAAGAGTTCTCCGTATATCAAAGTGTTGTGTTCTTTGTTGTCAGGACATCGGTACAGAACGACGCAGGAAGAACTCTCGCCGTGTCAGCTTTGCAAACACTATCAAGTAAGCTTGAGCTGAAGGATGCAGGTCTGTGTCCTTTATTTAAGTGCAAAATTCTGGCTAAAGGCAATAATATGGTACCAACTGAAATTGCTGTTTGCGGACCTTTGTGAGTATTCAGTGAAGGCAAATTGGTGATTGTTGTTATAATGAGTTGATTTTGAGCCCTAAGAGAGCCATTATTCATTTTCACTTCCTAGCTAGAAAAAAAAAAATACAATTCAGTGAATTTAATAGAATTAGGAATTTTTGTTTCCCATTAATTTTTTTTTTGTGATTTCCTTCTTAAATATGCTAATAGCATCTTCTTGCTGGAAAACATGGTTGGCTTCAGTGAGCTTCTGGCTTTTGATATCTCATTTCAGAACATACCATGTGGAAAATATTGAAATTAAGGCTGGTAGTTGTTTTGGGTTTTTTTTTACTTTATTGCATTATTTTCTTTGCTTCAAAACAGGTGGTCTAGTGTTTTTAAAAAACTGGATTGTTTTGGTTTTTTCTTAGCTGCAGAGTCTTCGAGTCAGATCTTAAGGATAATGCGGCGGAGAGAGAAAGTACAGGTAAAACTCCTTTCTCTTCTGGCAGTATTCCCAGACTATTAGCAACAAGATTTTAGCCTGAATTTAAGAGGTCAGGAAAGGAACAATATAGTCAGCTGTCTGTCATGGATTGGCTGAAACCCCATTAGTTACTGGTACTGTGGAGCTGGTAGCTCAGAAAAGCTTGGACAAAATGCAGCTAGAAGAAAATCTGCCTTGGGGATTTAGATCACAGGAGGCCGAGCAGAACGTCCTGTTCCTTTGTCAAAGATTACCCAGGAAGAATCTGAAAAGCTTATACACCTTCAAGTACTTTGCTTCTCTGGGTTTTTGCCACAATAAGAATGCACATGGAGAGGGAGAACACCAGAACATTCTTTTCTGTGATTTTACTCTTGTCTCTGCTGTTTTGATTATGCTTCTCACATTGTAATGCCCGATTTTCTTGCTGTTTTTAGAGTGTGCAGCAGATACAAGGAATGATGTGCTACTTAATCAGTAAGTTTGAAAAAAATTCCTATGACTATAAAGTTCTATCCTGAAAGTACATTTCTTTGCATGATGTTCAACCATCAAAATAATACTCCTCAAAGAAATGCAGCATATGTATTGATTTTTTTTGTAAAATTGCTCAGTGCTTTGGACTGGTGAAAGAAGGAATACAACAAAAAAGGATATAGTCATATTGGTCACTCACAAAAAGATAGTGGTTTCTGAAAAATTGAACAATTATGGGTTGAAACTGCTTCTTTCCAAAGCCAATGGCTTGGGAATGCTTCCCAAGAAAAACCTACCAGAGTCCATATCTCATAGACAGAGTCTTTGATACTTATTACTATAATGTTTTCCCTCAGAGGTTGATGAAGTATTGGTCTAGCCTTAAACTTGTAGTTTAGATAAAAAACAATGATGGGATTTTTAAAATTAACATGACCTGGTAGGTAAAATAACAAATGTAGACAGTTCCTATATGTGATGGGGAATTTCTTACATTTAAAATGTACACCAAGAAAACAGCTTATATGCAACTGTAGTTAACTCATGCTTTTAAAGTTATCAACCCAAATGTGTATGTGCGTGTTATACGTGTGCACTTTATATATCAATATAGAAATCAGGACTCTAGCCAAGCCCCTGCTGATTTCTTGGCCTGGGAAGAGCCTGCCTTCATACTCCCATGCACTATTTCCTAAGCAACCTATCTATCTCAGACCTCAGCTGTTCTTAATCATAGAATTGTGGAATCACAGAATAGTTTGGGTTAGAAGGGCCCTGAAAGCCCCCACAGTGCGCCCCCCTCCAACCTGCCCTTGAACCCCTCCAGGGATGG
>BJBW01004987.1:11909-22305 GCA_004320125.1 Scolopax mira
TCCATCTCCCCTCTGTCAGGGTCAAACCCTTCCCCCTCCTCCTAGGGCTCCCCTCCCTCATCCAGAGTCCCCCCCCAGCTTTCCTGGAGCCCCTTGAGGGACTCAAAGGAGAAAATAAGATTGCAACTCGCATTAGAAGATATTGAAGACACGTAAGTAGTGTCTGTACCCACTGCCCAGGCCTGTATGAGCTCTGCAACAGAATTCATTGCTTTGCAGTATATTGCTGAAGCCTTGTTTGAAATTTTTTAACAATCTCTTCCCTAACCCACCTTTTCTAGAAATGAAGAACCTGAAGCTGTTCTGTGTGAGATCACTGGTGAGTCTGGAAATAGATTTAATAACAAAACGACTATTCAAAGCTATTGATCCTGATTGAAAAATTTTAACATACTTAGAACAGTCTCCCTGAGCAAGAGCACTGTGTCATGGGTGGGCTCTGTCCTGTACAGCTGTTTCCAGGCATTGATTGTAGAAGTACAGGCAGCTCTTCCACATGCTGAAGGGAGCACTGGAAATATTTTCAGGATACATTTGGTTTTAGTAGTTACTTACTCAGCAGTATTTGTAAAACAAGTGTATAGATCTTCAGCTCAGGGATTAAAATAAGAAGAAAGTAGTACAACAACTGGCGTATTTCTTTTTCTTTTGACAGGGATGGACACTTTGCTTCATGCCCCTATCCAGGCTTTGCTGCAGCAGACTGAGGTATGGGAAGGCTTTTATTTATTTGGTGCTGAAAATATCAATGTCTAAAATATATTTGCATAGTAAAGATGAGAAATGTAACTCAGCTGGCTCAAAATCACATCCTTGCATTCACATAAAATTCTTCCCAAAGCTCATCTTCTCTATTTTGAAGTATCATCCTAATCTGATAGACATTATGCTGCAGTAGGGATAACTCTTGCTTCTAAAATTGCTCATGAACTTCTCAGTACCTTGGCTACTTCCTCCAGTCTTTTCAGTTCTTGTCTAAGAATATGCAAAGGAGCTTATGTTTCAGATAGCTCTGGGTTTGTATTTTTTCTGACATGTTACTCTCAGCCCATGTGTTTTTTCTGCACATATCTACTCTCTGTTCTTGCTGTGAAAGAGCTTTAGATAAATTGTGGTGATTAGCATGAAAAGGTAACTGAAATTTTTGAGTTGAGTCAAGTGATAAAGCACAGAATTCTTAGCAAAGACCTTCACAGGCTCAATTGCACAGAAATCCTGACCCATGGTGTTTGATGGTAACCAAAGCAACGGCCCAAAGTCTCCCGTACTCCAGAGGCTTTTGTCTTTCATGTTGAGTTTAAATATACAGCTTAAAAGCATATGTTAGCTCTTGTTAACGAATGTTAGGAACAACCCAGTTAAAATCTGGTGTGGTTGTTGCATAATTGTGCTCACTAAGGTATATCTAGGTATGAAGTCTTTGCCCAACAGTAAAACTGAGACAATTTCTTTCCAAAAATTCCATTTAAAAATGATACGCTCTAATAACTCAGTTGTCATCCTTTTCTTGAACGTGCTCCTCAATTGCTTATTGAGGAGAACTGAAATCAGTATTTATTTAAAAAAAAAAGATCTAAAGATAGAGCTATAACCTTAGGACTGCATTACCTGACTCTGTTTGAAATAGAATAAACCATTGTATCGTTTGTTTTGTGTGTCAGTAATTGTCATTTCTTCCTCTCTTCTTTTTTTTTAGTGGCATGATGTGGACAACACCATGCAAAGAGCAGATCGGCCTGACACCACCCTCATCTTTTCGGAGGAAAATGAAATGGATATGACATCTAGTCACACTGCAGTGATTACACGTAACCTGAAAAACAATCAAGCTGACAAAACTGAGAAAATAGATATCACATCATTTCTGGCTGGGTTAAACTCTAATAATGGAAAGGCAGAAACAAGCAAAGAATTTAGTTTCTTCTCTGACCCTACAAACCATTCCTGCCCATCCTTTGAACAGAAGGAAGACGCAACTACAGTAAAAAAAATAAATTTCAACGAATTTTTGATGAGCTTGAAGTCAAATGAAAAAGCACCTGATCCTATTGGGGGACCTGAAAAAGAGAATGTTTTTTTTGTCCCATCGCAAGTCTCAGAAGACACGGCCCAAGTGTTGGGGGATTTGGTACATTCCAACGAGCCCTTGGACATCTGCAATGTAACAAAATTCTTTAGAGGGCAAGAGGATGGAATGGAAATGACAAAATGCCAGGGATCTGATTTCAAAGCTGTGTTTTCTGGTGGCTGTGAAGCTCCCCTGGAGCCGTTTCTGTACGGGGAGGTTACCGAGGCGTTCGCAGACGATGGAATGGATATGACAACTAGTCACACTGCAAAAATGGCTTTTCCCTTCTCCAGTCTTGGGAATCAAAGTCTAAACTTCAAAAAGGATTTCCCATGCACCGAGTTAGATAATTCCATGTTAAACAGAGCAGCTAATCAGCACTTAATTGTTCAGCAGGACCCTCAACTTTGTACAGACAAAAACCCAGTAACTGTTGAAGACCGAGGAGATCCTGCAATGCTGCGAACTGTTAAACAAGAGCCCAGAATAATGTCTGCCATCCCGGGATCTGTTTCCTCTGACACAGTCTTCCGAGGTGATAAAACTGTTGTTTTTTCTCAATGTGGTGACATGGAAATTACTGGGAATTATACAGATGTAATCTATAGTGACAGCACCAAAGAAACAAACCGTTCACATCATAAAGCTTTTGAAAAGCCAGTTCATACGAAGCCTTTGCTAACAGAA
This sequence comes from Scolopax mira, assembly GCA_004320125.1. Classification (NCBI taxonomy): domain Eukaryota; kingdom Metazoa; phylum Chordata; class Aves; order Charadriiformes; family Scolopacidae; genus Scolopax; species Scolopax mira. Next base: position 14,665 of record BJBW01004987.1, read on the forward strand.
ACCAAACACCCAGCACACGGTGACAGGGACGTTACAAAGAGTTTACCACCTCTAGATAATCGAGCTTCTGTGTCATACAAAGAACTATCTGTGGGCTCAGATGAAGGAATGGAAAGAGTGGCCCAAGACCAGAGGACTGCTTCAGTGGATGCTGGTTGGGATTCACACACAAATTCCGTGTCTGCTGGTCTTTCTGGGAGCAGACTTCAGCACAGACTACCAAACGCTCGGCCTGTTTCCCGGCTGGGTGAGAAGACAGTGCTGTTCTCAGGAGAAGATATGGATTTAACTAAAACCTGTGCTGTCAAGGATGATGGAAAGAATGTTGAAAACCAATCTGCTGCTGGAGTGTTCACCTCTGTCACCTGCAAACCTCATTTTCTCCAGAACAGATCTACATCTCTCAGTGTAAATGAGCCGGAAGAAATGGAAATAACTAAATGCCACCCCGTTGTCATTGATGATCAAAGCAATGGGACATCTGCAGAAACAAAACAAATGCATTGTAAAATGATTCCAAGAAAGAACCAGGATAAAAATGTCAGTGAAGGTGCAAATTCTTTACAAGTGGACAAGGAAAATCTTGAGGTGATGAGTATGTCTGGAGATATGAAAAGAAGCCAGGCTATAGAAATGAGCTCTAGAGATTTGGGGGTGATAATGGTGGATAAGAGGCTCAGAAAAGCAAATTTTGAGGCAAGCAGTCTGAGTTCCTGTGCAAAGAGTGTGCGTCCGTTGCAAGAGCAAGAGAGGGAACTCCCTGAGCATGTTGTCCCTGACACCTCTGCGTTTGTGTCTTTGCAAAGGCAAAACGTTGCTACGTCACAGGCTTTGGGAAAAAACCTAAATGCTTCGGTTTCCTGCATAAATGACAGAATGGGTGTGTTTTCAGGTGATCAAACCATGGACATCACCAAAACGCATCCTGCTGCCTTTGATGTTGCTCCTATTAATACAGGACGAGAATCCGAGAATAATGATAATGACAATAATGAAATGTCCAGGCAGCTGCAAAGCCAGACCTTCCTGTTTTCTAGTGGAGATACCACAAGTCAGGCTCCAGCAACAGAACGTGGGGATTTGAAAATGAACACAAAAGAGCAAACTGTTACTCGGTTGGCTCCAAGTGGTTTGTTTATTTCCAGTAATGAGCCTGCTCCCTCTGGAATGAAAGGAAATGAACAACTTGGAACAACATTAGGAATAAACTCAGCTTGCCAAACCTCAGAGAGGCAAGAGAAAAGCCATACTATGAGGGTAGTAAACAAAGCATTGCCAACTCGAGTTGATTCTGAGAGAGATTTTTCAGTTGGTAAAACAGTCTCTTCAGAAAAGGGTTCTAAAACACCTGGCTCAGGTGCTGGCCTGCCCTTGAGGGGAGCTGAGGAGCCCTTTCAAGCCAGCGCCTCTGAGCCATGGAAGGGAACTTCCCACTTGCCTTCGTTTTTAGAAAAGTCAGTTGTGTTTCCCTCGGGTGAAAACATGGACTTGACTGGAAACTGTGCAGTGATGGCCCCTGATTGCAATGTCAGGGCTGCTTTATCAGAAAGAAAAGCAGTTCCTGGACACCACGTTCAAGATGAAAATAAAATAACATCCTTTAAAAAGGGGGCCATGGTGACAAATAGCCAGGAGGAGCCTGTGCGCCATGCGTACTGCTTGGCATCTGGCAGGAAAATGTTACCCACGACTGGTTTAAAACATCTGCCTTTTGCAGATGAGAGAACTACCATCTTTTCAGAAGACGCTGATATGGACATCACCAGAAGTCATACAGTTTCAGCAGACAAAGTAATTTTGCAGCATAAAAGTTCAAATGTTGACATAGCCTTAATTTCTGGAGATGAAACTCGTTTTTTTCCCTACAATGATGATATGGAGATAAGTAGACTCAATACTGTGGCAATTGATGAATCTATGGAAAAGGTTGTGTCTCAAGGGATGCTTAACGTGGCTAAAAGGGCTGGAAGGAAGAGCCTGAAGGGAACAGCAGGGGAAAAGACTGTTTTATTTTCACTGAGTGATGAGAATAATGACATGGAGATCACGGCGAGCCATACGGCTGCAATAGGCCATGAAATCCTCTCACAAAACGAGGGAGGGCTTCGTTCTGTCTCCTCAGCTCATCCTGTTAAAGCTGTTCCCTTCACAAGTAGCCAGGCTGACATGGACATCACTGAGGCTTGCTCTGCTGATAAAAATACCACAGCAGTTGTGTGTGATGCTGCCCTGAGAGTGGGTCAGGAGGCTGGACAGCAAGCACTTTCCTACAGCGAAGCTACAGTGTTTGCTGTGGATGACATGGAGATCACTAGAACCCACACTGCAGCTCTGGAAGAACACTCTCAGCCAGGCAGGAAACCCACACACCCCCTTCCTGGAACTTCCACCATTATGTTCACGAGTTTCCAGGCTGACATGGAAATGACTGAGTCTCACTCTGTTGATCAAAGGGTTGAAAGAGTCTTTTCTGAGGGCGGATTAAACCTGGCTCAGCAGGTTGAAACCACCTCCTGCCCAGGAAGCAAAACTGTCATTTTTACTTTGGCTGAGGATATGGAGCTGACCCAAACTCCCACAGCTGTGTTAAGTGGTGGAATGGACATACCGGACAGAGTGTCCGTTCCTGCCAGTTCTGCAGCTCCTCCTGATAAAACCATTGTGTTTACCCACAGCCACGACGAGATGGAAATCACTGTATCCCATACTACTGCTGTTAATAACAATATTAATGGATTTGAGACCCAAGGAGTGCCACATAACAGCACTCAGCCACCAGACTCATGTAGTGCATTGTCATCTTGCAGAGGTGAAACAGATTCTCTGCAGACAAAAGACCTGAACAGTGAATATCACACAAAATCTGAGGGTAAGGGCAGTGTTACCTCTTCTACTCCATCAGCCCCACCGTTTCCCAGTGAGAAGGGAGCTTGCAAAGTCCCTGCTGGCACAGCACCAGATTCTGCCCATTCTGTCTCACTTCCAGAAGAGATTCTGGGTGCGCAGACACCACGAGATCTCGACCTTCCTCTGGATAATTCCATTCCTGAGAGCAGACAGCAGGGTTTTGTACCGACAGAAAACCTGGAATCAAAGAGAGTCTCTTTCAAGCTTCCAAGTACCGGGCCCATAGATAGCAGTGAAGAAAGTGGGGATTTGGTATCTGGTGTTTCACATCCCATCCAGCAACCAGATTCTTTGGAGGCTTCTCCAGATGCATGTAGTACCCAGGAGAACCAAGTCCTGAAAGATGATTCATCTGGACGTGAAGATTTAGGTCCAGATTCGGGCTCAGCTGGAGCAAGCCTTGGCCCAGCTTCAAACAAGGAAGCAAAGGAAACTGAGGTTCTGCCAGCTGAGGAGGAGACACCTCTGAAGGACTTTCAAATAACCTCTGAACAAACCAAGCAGCTTTTGGTCAGTGACAGCCCAAGAGATCCGGCTCTTGCACCTGACTTATCAGGTATTTTAAATGTTTGTTCAAAACTGAAAAATATTAGAAGGAAATCTGCAGTTCTCTCTGCTTCTGAAACTGCTTTTTCTGATCAGTTGCCCAAACCAATTCAGCCAGAGGATACCCTGAAGTTAGGAAAAAACACCGTAAATGAACCAAATGATTTATTTTATAATAAAGAGCAGGAAAACCCAGTTCTTGAATCTGGAGCTGCCCCCACAGATACAAATTTTGGCATGGCACTTAAGGATAAATATCAAGGACTAAATGTCCCTCTGGGTATCTTCCAGCCTAAATTACCAAACAGAAGAAACCCTTCTGTTTCTAGTGTTCAAGGCATAAATGCAAAATCTGCAGACCCAGAAGCACCGGTTCCAGAAGGAAGCGTAAAGCCTGGTGAAACCCCAGGTACCAGCACGTCCAGTCGGCAGAACTTCAGCCCTTCACAGTTTATAGCAGAAGAATTTTTTCCTGTCTGCCTGGAGGAAATGGATTCCAGCGAATCTGTAAGCTCCGAACTTGTGGAAAATGCTTGCGATGAGATCGGCCAAAACCAAATCTTCCCCAATGAAGAGAATCAATCTGAAGAGACAAAAACTTGCATCAACACAAAAAGAGCCTTGGAGGAAGATAAGGAGGATCTTCAAAGTGCAAAGAAGGTCAAGAGAGATGAAAACTTGGATGGTGAGGCCTCCCAGGACTTACAGGTGAGTCTGATCCCTCTTTATAGGGATACAGCAACCACTAACGGGCAGGAATTCTGCTTTATGTTGGGTGTGAGCAGATCTCTTGGTAAGTTTTCTTGTTTCTCTTCACCACCACTTTGCTGTTATTTTGCTATGTCTTCCCCTGGATTTTTCATTGTTTTGCCAGAATAGAGGAATGGGGTTGATCTGCACAAAGCAGACGGTTATGTCAATTGTAAAGCTTCTCTCCATAGTATCCTTTTAACCCTTTCTTGACTGACTCCTCGAGATGTTTAGTTTAAATAAGCTTTTTCATAGACAGCACCAATTGCAGCTGAATCAAGAAAATCTGTGCAAACATTAATCTGACCTTAAAAGCACATTTGTACATCAGCAGTCAAAACCTTCAAGTTCCAAAAGTGGGAAGAGTGTCCTGTGGTGGCTGCTGCTTTGAGAACTGACTGAAGGATTGTGCAGCTTTGCTTCCTGTATGTCATTGTAGGAAAAGGCCGGTTTGTCGTGCTGATAGATGTAAAACATGCCAATAAGCCAATTCTGAATGTCAAGAAACAGCTACAATAAGCTACTGATGAACTTAACTCCTGTATTGTTTCATAGAGCTCTTTTAATGTTTCCTTGTTTTTAAACTTGCTAATATTAGGCTACCTTTGGCGCTGTGTCTCAAAGCCAAGCAGAAGTTCATGAAGGTGAAGACCCTCCAAATGTGTCAGCAAAAAGCCCTGACTGCACTCACGCCAGCACCAGCAGCTCTCTGGACTCCGTTAAGCCTGATCCAGAATTCACAAGTAAGAATTCCTTTGTGGGAGCAGCCTCAAACCTCGTGTTCTTTCCCCTTCATCAAGGAAGAGCCCTGCCTGTAGAAGGCCTTTCATTTGGGAAAGGCCTTCAGTGCCTGTGTCACAGCTTCCCACCCAGCCCCTCAATGCTTTTACCTTCTGGCTGGGAGTCCAAGCCCTTCAAGGAAAACTGAGATGGGAAGAAAAAGGAGCAGAGTTTAAGTCCAGTTTTGTTTCCCAGGGCAAGTTGGGCTGATGAGGTAGTTTAAGGCCCCATCTCAAACTCTGTTGGCCCACAGGTGATTTGTTCCATGCAGAACAAGTCTGTGTGTCTCAGCATGATGTTCTTGGAAAAAGGCTCCTCAGGGAGCACTGGAGGGACAGGCTCTAAGCAGGCTCAGCCCCCAGGTTTAATTAGCTCTTGTGAATTAGCTGATGCTTAGCAATCTCCAATAAATCTGCCAATCATCTGAGAAAGTGATATCTTGCCTCTATTTACAAAACCAGTTCCAATTTTGGCCTTCTGCAACTATGGAAGCATATGCCTTACCCGATAGAAGCTGGGCCCCTTCCTTTGAGTGAGGAACATGCCCTTGTCAGCTCAGACCTCCAGTGCCCTGTTTTCACCTTGAAAGCTTGGGCTCTGTCTGGGTGGGATGTTCTCTGAGAATGGGCTGGAGTCTCTTTCTCAGTTGTACTACTTTTCAGCATGTGACACATGGCTTTCCCCCCAGAGAGATCTGACATTTCATTACTGCCCTGTCACTGAGTTTATTTTACATTAGATTCTAAATCTAGACCTCCTTATTTGTCCCAAGTAGTTGTTCCCTCAGTTACTTCATTCAGCACTGGAAACCACAGAAAGGACAAACTCTACATTGAAATTGCTTTCTGTTCTAGCGCTAATGAACTTAGGCTCATATTTGTGTATGAATGTTATTAACCCCAGCAATGTCCCCCTTTTTTTCCCTGGCCAGTTCAGCGGAGCAGTCAGATGGAGTCTCTGCTCCTTACAGACAGCATTTGTGAAGACAACTTACGGGAGGTAGGTGATGAGCTGAAAGGTGCTAACTTCTTGTCTGTGCAGGAAAAGACTTGTGTGCATATATGCAAGCAAGCATCCTTGCTTGAGAAATGTACTTATCTCTATGATTTTCCTAATCTTTACAGAAATTTCAGAATGGTGTTATCACAGTTGGGGAGTTTTTTACACTTCTTCAAGTCCATGTCCCGATTCAGAAGCCCCGGCGCAGCCATGTTCCAGCCAACGTGAGTTTCTGTCCTTTGAGATGCATAATACAACTGACCTTAAATCAGAGTCCTTTGTTGCTTCTGGGTTGTGTTTGTTTGTTTGTTTTTCATTTTTCTCAAGTAACTGGTCTCTATTAAAGGCCTTTAACTGAGCTAAGCCAGAGTCAGTTCCTCTTTGTGGAGTGTTTCAGACTTCACAAGGTGCTGCCTCTTCTCTCTTTGCTTCTCCACCTCTATGAATCTGATGCTTCTTTTCCTCAGTACTGAAAAACAGAACAGGTTTCAATCTGTTAACAAAATATCCTATATCCAGGATTATCTGTTATTCTTTGTTCTTTTCAACTTGCTTTAAGGATGATCATTTTGAAAGCAAGAATTAAAAGTCCAATCTAACCTTTTCACTTTATCATCTTACTACGTCAGCCACTGAAACCAGAACCCTGCAGTGCTGCTCTGCCTCCTGCTCCCTGTTCTATTCTGTTCTTCTTCAGTGCTTCACCAGGACATTCCTACTCTTTACTTCTGCCCCTTGAGTCTGTTCTGCCTGAACCCAGGTTCAGTATCCTGATCCTGAAAGGTTTCTGCTGAATTCTTGCAGACATGGGAACTGTTTTTTTGCGCGCAGACAAGTACCCCTGGTTCAGCACCAGTTCCTACCAGCAAAGCGATGATCAAGCTTTGCTTACTTACTTATACCTTGTAATGTTTCTGTTCTGCAAAAATAAAGCTTCCAGGCCATTTACTGGTTTCTGTACATGACTTGACTGGAAGATTCTGTTTCTGAAAAGTATGCATCTTTTTTCTTTACCGTTTTCCCCTCTGTTTTCCCCAGTGTGCAGTCAACTCACCACCTACTCCAGAAGACCTCCTTTACAGCCAGTACATTTACCGCCCCAAGCTGCGTATTTATGAAGAAGATTGCCAGGCCCTTTCTCAGAGGATAGATGAGTAAGTGGTTTTTCAGTCACAGAGTATATCAGTAACTTTATTTTTTCAGCTCTGGTTGCCTGCAAAGTGCCCTGAAGAGAGTTCATACGGTACATAAGGGGACAATAAAAAAATGGTAGTTACCCCACTGCGTGCTGGCAGCCCGTTCATTGCAGGTTTAGATGCTAAAGGCATAACTCTTGGGAGGAGTTGTGGTCACGGAGATAATTAAAGTTTAATTTTCCTCAAGCAATTTATATTTTACTAATAGTGTTTCCATCGCAGATCAGAAGAGTTAGAATACAGTTTTTTAAATTGTATCAAAAATGACCAAACACAGCAGAACTGTAACAGGTTACAATCTGTTGTTTATTCCGATTTTCCAGCATTTATTAGATTGAAATACATGATTTATTTTCTCAGCTGAAGGTCACTTAGAATCACAGAATGGTTTCGCTTGGAAGGGACCTTAAAGATCATGGAGTTCCAACCCCCTGCCCTGGGCAGGGACACCTCCTACCACACC